>NW_019059596.1:95804-131315 GCF_000696155.1 Zootermopsis nevadensis | reverse complement strand
TTAACCAACTTGAAAAAAAAAAAATTATATCGCCATTTTGAAAGGGTCGACTGAAATGAGAATGAATATTTGTTGACGTTACGTCGTAGGCCGACAAAATGTAGCTTAATGAATAGTTCGTAAATCTGTAATTAAAATATCGAACTCCAGGCTCTTGAAAAGATTAACATCGCTCATCTAGTCTAGAAACTCCCTGCCTTATTTGAACCAAATTTTCTTTACTAGATTGCGTGCTTTTAGACGCCATCCTGAGTCAGATAACTCGAATTAAAATTCTCATATGATATTTATTTAAGACCCATTCTAATATTATCGTACCATTTACGCCTATGCGTTCAAAGTGGTTTTCCTACTAAACTTTAGTATGAATTTTTCGTCTATCCCACGCTACTACATGTTCCGTTAATCTCAAGACTCCTTGATTTGATAATAATGATATTTCGTGAGGGAATACAAATTCTTAAGATTCTTATTTGTTCAACTGTTCCAGTCTCCGTTATCTTCATACTCGCTGCCGTGAGAACCTAAAATCTCTTAAGAAATAGGCCTAATACCCTGCTTAAGTCACAAATGATTTTTCTTATTTCGCTAAATATCCACCACAACCTAAACCCGTTTCATATCAAAGTTGTAAATATTAATGATAACTTTGTTTCTATTTAAATATCCACCATTGAAAAATAAGTTGGATAAAAAAATTTGGTGAATTTCGATTTACCCTTCCTGTAATGCATATTGAATCAATTAAATCCAAAATAAAAGTCACTTGACGAAACCTTATCGATACCTGTTCAGCTCTTTTTGAAACTATTCACAATCCCCTCTGTAGTTGACAAATATGGCTCAAGAACCAAACCAATGAGGTACTGAGGTAATGATGTCCGTGTAGTAATTGCTTGTGATGGTTTCAGTGTCCTATCCTACTTTGCTTATTACAAGGTCGTGCATGCGTTTGCAATCCAAATCTATTGCACAAAGTCTATGGAAATTTCCTCTATGGCTGTCCTACAAGCTCGCGGTATGTGTACCTGACAACTACGCATAACAAATCTTCTGGCCAGTTTCAGGGAACTGAAATCTGTTGATTGGATTAGCGGATTATTTCGTCCGCAACTGAATACCGACGCATAATAACAGTTTAGGGAGTTGGCCTTTTCTATTGGATCTGTGATGAGGTTTTCTTTATAGCCCTTGATTCCGGGAATAGTTTCTCTATTACCTTTACGTCTTTTAACATATTTGTTAAAACTCTGTCCAGCTTCTACCTTCGCTTTGCAAGACCGAGGTTAAGAATGTCTCCTGAGCCTTCTTTTTTGCTATCAGTAACTCCGCTCCCCTTGGTACTGCCCTCCAAATTTTCTCTTATTATACACCTTGGTAAAGTATTCCGGATCCGAATTTTTTGAGGTACAAAACGTTAGATCCTTCCTTATAAATTTTCCATATCTCTATACGCTACTACAATTTCCAGCCCATAATTTAAACTTTTCCCGAAGAAAGGTTTGTAAACCTAAAACATTTGTTTTACTGTACACCGGGACTAATGTTTCTACCTGAGGTTCACAGCAATTTTCCTCCCATTCCACTTCTAATAATACCCCACAGTGGTCACTGATCCCCTGTACAATGCCGCAAGAGGTGAACGAACTTTCAGGCCGGACAAGGTAAACATCTAGCAATGCATCCCCTCGGGTTGGACTGACTATCTACTACCAGCGTGTACCCATTTTCCCATACCAGTCTATTTATAAATGCCTGATTTCCGCTAGTACATTCCAAGTTTCCCTTCCAATCTGCATATGGCAAGATTAAATCACCTCCAATGATGCAACGTTTCGTAGAATTTCCTAGATGACTGGTTCGGGCTGTCAATATTTCTATAACTCGCATGTCCTCGTTAGGAGCTCTGTATATACCTATAATTTCCCACGTCAATAAATTCGGCTGATATAATATAAACCGCGCTACAGGAAGATCAGCGTAAATTCCGTACCAATAGATCTTTTATAAATGTGGTATTTATTATAAAGCAAATATTTAAAAAAAAAAGAACGGTTTACGACTTACCAAACTGTCAACTGTTTTTAGACTGTAAAACGCCACACAAAGTTCATCTAATCTAATGAAATATTGAAGCATAATGCTACAACATACTTAAGAATTTCACAGATACAATTCAATCCTTATACACTTGAAGTAAAGCTCTCTCAGGTACACGCCATGGAGGCGCATGGGGGGGGAGAGAATGTATAGCTCCTACTCGTTTTCGACCTCTGTACTAGATGGGAGCGAGTGGTCAGCGTCGTGCCCGGCCGCCTTTACCCGCTGGGGAAAGAACCCCCCCTTACCCACCGGTCTTAACCCAGGGGACAGGGAAAAAAGACTTTGCCCCTGCCAGGAATCAAACCCCATTCGTCCAATCCGTAGCCAGACACTACACTGATTAAGCTAGCCAGGCTCATCGTACGAATGCAGGTATTGTTAATAAAATGGAACAAAAAACGAATCAGGATTGCAATAAGAATGTGAACTCTCACCTCATATATCTGACTCATGGACTAATACGAATAGAATTTTAGAAGAATGGAAAAACACAAAACCAAAAGCCACAGTCTGCATTCGGAAGAAAACAGATAGAGGCGACTGTAACGTATCAGGTAAGTTGTTTAAAATAAAGGCCGAAAGGATGTATTATGCCACTAAAAAATACGGTTTTAGAATACATTGTACAAAAACACAGTAAATTTAATTTATGTATTGGAATATATTTTGGAGAAAGACGAATAAATTGTCTCAGGACAAACTTTGATATACGGTAGTGAAACTTGTGTTAAGAACGGAACGAATGAGTGGATACCTCACAGATGAAGTCTTTGGCACCAGTTAAGGACCTAACTCTGAGATTAAATTAAGTGACAAACAACCGGAAGTGAACAGTGTAGTGGGATATAATAAAATTGGCACAAATATATGAAGAGGATGGCTCCCCGAGTGATTACCATCCCAAGCATAAGTTACACTTAAAAGAGATCGAAGGACCGATTTCCTTAGTCTCGGAAAGGGTCTTCGTGGTACAATCCTTGTATCAAATACAATGTATCGAAGTTCTTCTGGGTTAACGTAGTTTTACACTGGCTGTGCCCATACTTATGGTGAGCACTGTACTTCTGCAATAGGTCTAATTAAATGCAAGTTATAGTCTATTCTAAACACTGGCTATCCCATGTTCGTGTGAAATTTGAAAAGGTGGGAGGTTTTGAACATGTTTATACACGTTTTACAATACAACTCTCGTTTACTTGGAAAATTAAAAAAAAAAAGGCGACATCGCAAAAATTCAAGGTCATATTTACAAAAATATAAACATTACTTTTATTGTTGCAGTGCGAATTTCAGATGTGATGTGTTACTCTACTAGTTTTAACTTTTACAACCTTGACCTAAGAAACTCTGTTCTATTTTAGAGAAATGTGACTATGAATTGTGTGGCGTAATGACGCAGTGCTCTAACCCATAAATTATCAGCGATGTCTCAGAACGGGGAGGTTTCCGTGGACACTCTATATAAGAACAAGTCCGCGCTACGCTGTATTGCGAACAACATTTACATCATTTCGACCACGGCAGAATGGGAGAAGAGGCATGGCGTCGCTCTGCATTTCAAAAGCTATCAGCGACGTCACACCGCCGACGTCACTAAACGGATCGTGAGGGCCCTCAGGAAAAGGAGCATACGATGGTAAGTTACATTACATCAATAAAGACTTTAAAACTGGCGGGTTTATGAACGTCTTCCCAATGTATACGAACTCCACACTACGGGGGTCTTCCTTGAAAATCTCATAGTTAACTCTTAGATGGAAAGAAATTGCATGTATTTATATAAGTCGAAGATTCATGGACCTGTTCAAAAACTATCTATACTGAGCCAGTTGTATCTATTTGACACGCTCACTATTTGCACTAAGTAGTCCAGAAATCCCGACGCTCGTCTTTGCTTTATTCGGTGTCCTCGGTCGTTGTCGGTCTCTCAGAGTCGTGTGGTATGATTTCACGATGTTTCTCTTCGATGGAATCAGAATTTTTGTCAGCGTCGGCACTATAGGCCAGTGGTAAACAACCTGGGGTACGCGTACCCCCGGGGGTACGCGAAGACATCTTAGGGGGTACGTGAAATTTAAAAATATATATATATTATTTTATGATAAACACTCAATAATCAGCAATGTATTTTTTTTTAATTTATTTTAGACGTAGATTATATACTATGTATAACTTGAATTATACACCAACAACTTTGGGGGTACAAAGTTGAAGAGAAACTATATCTGGGGGTTTATTTTTATTTATTTAGTGTTCTGTCCGACGACAGGTCCATATGAACAGGATCCTTCCATCCTTTTCTCGGACTGGGACCTGTTCATATACGTTCTTGGCAGATGATCCAGAAGTGGTTTGCCATTGCCTTCTTCTGTGTGTGAATGGAGTACTTGTTGGGATGCCACGGAGGAAAACTCCGTGTTGCCTAGACCACGGCCTTGCCCAACACAAGTTATAAATTCGGGCACAGCCGGGAATCGAACCCGAGACCCCACGATTACAAGGCCAGCGTTCTAACCGCTAGACCAAAAAAGGTTGAATACCACTGCTATAGGCGATGGGACTCTCGGCGTCGGTTTGCCAGCGTTTTATCGTTTAGCGTAAGTTGGATTAGGTTATGTATGTTAGGTTGGGTTATTTTAAGTCAGGTAAGGTTAGGTTGGGTTAAGTTACATTGCAGGTGGTAAGCAATATAAGTTATCACTGTGCTTTATAAAGTCAGATTGAAAGTTAAATGAGTAGACTGTACGGATGTGAAATAGATTCATCTAGTTCTTCAGAAGTGGTTGAGAATACGGTGAGCTATTTAAAAAAAATAGAGATTTAAATTTGAGCGTCACGTAAAGGAGAGGTTATACACGAACAACACAAACCAAAGATTAAACAGAAAATCACAATCCAAAAGAAATTAAATTCTCCCGACGACTTCTGGTGAGAATCCCCAAAAAACCCATCGAGTAGTGTGGAAATCCGTTGTATCTAGTCGGAGTTCCGCAAACGGGAGGACACGAAAACTTTCCCATTATACGACATACATCAATGGATGGACCTGTAAGACGTTCTTCGCTGATGCTAAAGTATAAAGGACACAAAAACATCTTCAGCGGAGGAATTACAAATCTCTCGACAGACTGAGTCAGCTATAAATTACTTTCAGTATCTTCTTACATAAGAATCGTAATTGCACTATAGTCTGGTGTGGGAAAACAAAATTTTTTGTCTCTATAGATGGCGACGTTGAACGTACAGCCCAAAGACGGGCAGTACACTCGTAATAGGCGAACGATGTTCTGCTTTACAACAGAAATCTTAATCTAAAACTGAACATTTCACTCGCACGTCCTCCATGTTTACATGCATGTTGCGGCACACAGATATAATGTTGACATGCTTACAACGTTTAGCAAGAGATGGCAGCAGAGATACAGCCGATTACCAAGGTTTTTTATTGACCTTTGATCATCCAGTGCCATCTGAAGTAAAACGTTTCGTACGTCGCATTATCAGACATGAACACACATCACGAAGAACAGCTGAAAAACAACGCGTGAAAAGCTTAAACGGCGAGAAGGGTTTCAGTGAATACACTTTTTGACTTATCGAACACCAAATATACAGGCCTGACGGCAGATCAGACGAGCAATAGAAGACGAGGTTGTGACCAGCTCAAAGGCACTGTAATGGCTTTGCAGGGAGAACAACGAGAAACCTTTTAAGCTACGCTGCTGTTTTCATGAAACTCATTTCACATTTTTAATTCCACTTTAGAGTAAAACGCATAACGAAAATGGCTAGGCCGCTCTAATTTCGAAATGTACTTTGCTCTGGCAACGAGACCGGAAAGAATACATGCTTCATGTTTTCATGTAACCCTCTTCATGCTGAACATGATATATCTCGCTTCTAGTTTTAATTCATTTGGTGTCTTACGAGGTTAGTGATACGAAATCTCCTGCCGTCGCCTCTCAGCGATTAAAGTTCATCTGTGACTTTTCCGCAGTATAAATTGTACGCTGTCATAAAAGAACCAACACAAGTATTTTATTATCTAAAATTGAGCATGCAGCCTTTGCACAGGGAAGCTTGAGAAATCACCGATTCTATATCAGTCACTCCATCTCCCTTTCCTGTCATCGAAGGTCGGATCATTTAGAGCGACCTTTAGTCCTCGCGACGTGTCCGCACACAATGGTCCGCCCGACCTTTCTGTGACCTTTCGACCTCCGGTTGCGTTGTGGTGATGGATTTCGTAGTGTGGGTTCACCTACCTCTGGACATGTGTTTTTCAATTCAAGGCTGCATTTTAAAACGGATTTGCATAACTTTCCGTGCAGCTTTCACCTGCCACTACAATTATCCGGTAAGCAACACAATTGGTGTTACACGGGCTGACGGGCGACATGTAAAAACAGAGAGAAATTTGTCCGAAAAGAATGCCAAATTTGTCTTTGTACAAGGAACAGGTTTCGATAAATTCATAATGCGATTATATTTTCGTGTAAAATTTACGCTATACAAGACAAAAATTAAAGTGCGATATTTTTATCTTAAATCACACCGAATTCTAGTTAGCAGTTTAGGTGATACATGACTCACGCTTTCCATTCCTAAAGTCCCGGGTTCAAATCTCGTGCGTCCCAGGAGGAAAATGCCCTGATAGTGCCTTAAATTATTCTAAGACCGCTTCCTTCCACATTCTTTCCAATTCATTATCAACTGGAAATGACTGTCTTCTCGGATACTGTGTCGTATAGTCTCTATGAGTTATAGCCCTGACAATCGAGGTAGTAAGCACCTCTGAAACGTCGGTAAATTTCTACCACCGGCATGATAACTTGAAATCTGTCTCGTTATTATTCATTAACAATCCAATAACAGAAGCTTCTCAACCTCGGCTGACAGTCGTTAAATAAATCACAGATAAAGTGGGCTGGGATTTGACAAGTGACATTTTGTGGCGATGAGACTTTGTGTCCCAAACAACACGTAACTGAATGCCATCTATTAATTAGTGAAGATTACGCGAGAAAGGGAGTCATTCAGCCAGAGAGTCGAAACGCGTAGCAAGTTCTACCCGGCAGCCGACAGGGAATATTTCCGCGGATACGTGAAGACGCTTTGGGGACGCAGAGCTCGTGCGACGCCGACCGGTATTGATCTACGGGCAGTGTCGTCCTCATTCTACATGTTCCACGCGGTGTTGCTCATCTACTCGGCGGCCATGTTGGCATTGTTATAAATATCACGAAGGCGGCGTAGTTCCTGTGGCTTGAGGCATGTTCCGAGTTTCAAAAAAAACACAACATGTTTTCCCTTTACCCCCCACTTATGAAAAGTTAAAAATATTACACGTCCAGATGGGATTAAGAATAATGACAACTCGGAGACGATCCACATACATTTGCATTTACGATGCAAATGTAAACAGAGCAAAACTCTCACAATATCTAAAGATAAATCCAGAAATATTATTAGTTCTTACAAAAAAGTTAGGAAATTGTGGTAGGATTTGAGGTTATCACGGCGGTGAGTACAAATATGGCTGTCTTCTGGGATGTAGTCTTGTAGAAGTTTACCAACGTTTCAGAGGTCCCCATCGCCCTGATGATGCAGGCAGCAAGGTCCTCTGAAACGTTGGTAATGACCTTATAGTTCCACGCCATAATACCTACGCCCCTGCTCAGCACCCCATACCACATTTCGTTAAAATCGGTCACCTGACATCTGCCATAGACAGTACGATGCTCTGATGGTGCTACTCGTCATCTGATGGATACTGACCGACATTTTAGAAATTTTGCTGTAATATTACTTTCGCCTAACTTCTGATCACTTACGAAGTGATAATTTTTGAATTGGTACAGAGTAAGTGAGGAAGACTCAGACTTATTTATTTCCAATGTCGTCGGTTAGGAGAGTCGTAAGCCATAATTTCTGCACGTGCGCCATCTGTCCTTGGTCCTGACAAACCTGCTTGGTAGAGTAGGCTGAATTTATCATTACTTGCCTGGAAAAACATCTGACGAGACTCTGTTTCAACTGGACAGTCTATGTGCTGTAACGAGACAGTGTACCTGGCGGTTGCGACGCACTGCCTGAAGGACACCAGTTACTCAGCAGGACCTCCTAGCCAACCCGCTCTGAATCAGCACTGCTTGTCCACTATCACGTAACACTGTCTTTCACAAAGCTGCGCCTCGTACATATTACTGTGTTTTCGGTCCTAACAGACTGCAAATTTGATACATTTGAATCCGTTCTCAGCTTTAAAGAAACTACTTTAGCATGAGGTCATACGGAGGCAGTATGACCTCTGAACATTGGTTAACATTGACCAGACTACACAGCGCAACAACCCAGAAGACGGAAATCTTCATACTAAGAATCGCCCTGATGACGGAGGCAGTATGACCTCTGAAACGTTGGTTAACATCGACCAGACTACACAGCGTAACAACCCAGAAGACAGAAATCTTCATACTCATCGCCCTGATGACGGAGGCAGTATGACCTCTGAAACGTTGGTTAACATCGACCAGACTACACAGCGCAACAACCCAGAAGACAGAAATTTTCATACTCATCGCCCTGATGACGGAGGCAGTATGACCTCCGCAACGTTGGTTAACATCAACCAGACTACACAGCGCAACAACCCAGAAGACAGAAATCTTCATACTCACCGCAGTGAGAACCTCAAGTCTTACTTTAGCATGGATCTGGCTTCTAGAATACGGAAACTAAATTTACTGCAGTCAAAAATCGAAGTGCCTTTGACAATTTTAAGGACATTTAAACCTAGGAGGAATAAAGTAACATGGATTCTGGAGGAAACTGCATAATGAGGAGCTCCATAATTTTTACTCTTCGCCACGTATTATAAGGGTGACAAAAACAATGAGGATGAGATGGGCGGCGTATGTAGATTGCAAGAGGAATATAAGATATTGCTAAAAATGTTGGTTGCAGAACCTTGGGGTCATTACAGATTGTGAGCGTCATCAGATCCAGAGGCCTATGTTGAAGAGGACTCGAAGACCAACGTTGTGTAATGTGCGGCTTTCTGAAATACAGCGATAATGTGTTAGACATGTCGGAGCTCGGCGGTTTGGGTAACTAATGAAAATTTGACTTTCTTTACTGCAGTGGGTTTCCTTAGTCCTTCAGACGCAAAAAGCTTTCACTTACGATGAATCTGGCACAACGGACCTCTGAAGTTGATACAACGTCGTTAACAGATTTATGCTTTCACTGTCATTCTTCCATACGTATTCAAGACGGACAGACAAACACGAAACCCTTGAAGTTTTGTGTCATGGCGGATGTTTTGAAAATTGTCCAACCTCCCAGCCCTTTTCGATAATTCTACACCTTTCGGTTTTCATCCCGACATTTTCTTGTGCGTCAGTCCGTCGCAGATGCTTTTATTTGTCACGCTGAAACTAACGGAAGTCCCTGGATTTTCACCTTACCGTCACCTTGACTATCATTATAGCACGACGCGTAGGTTATACCTCGGACGGCCAAAGCTTGTCGGACGACAACATTTAGAATCAAACGCAATAGGCCAACGGAAGATTTTGCGGCATATGTAATCTTCGTTCCAAAAATACCCGCTACCTGCGTACCATGCCCGACAATTCCTGATTAACAAAATATTCTTCAGATGATGCTTCCAGCTGGTCAAGTATTACGGACGGACTACGTTCGCAAGGTTTCGCCAGCCGTGATTATGTAAGCGCCAAATGGATTTGTTGCAGAGGACGCAGCTGTGCGCCCTCTGCGGAGCTCAGCTGCCATTCAGCAGCTGGACGGACAAGCTCTGTTAACTGGGGTGCGAACCATTAAAACATAAACTACTAATCAAACTGAACTGGGATAAGTTCAGTTGAAGTGATTGAGGTTTGCGATGGACGAACGTCCTTCGACTCCCGGGAGAGAAACCGGCTGTGGGGTCCGCCCAGTCTTCTATCCAGTGAGTAAAGCGAGCTCTTTCTTCGGGGGTAAACCGGCGGAGGCTGATGATTCAACTCCATCTATGTCGAAGTTAAGAATGCATGGAGCTATCCCTCTATTTCCCGTTCCGTCTTTATCTGAGTGGCTTAATTAAAGGTACAATTTGGCTGCACGCGACAGAGACAAGCGACCGAGGCAGGCGACAGAGACGGGAGACGGACACATCGCAGCTTGTCGCCACACACTTTTGAGGTGACGACCGAGACATGCGGAAAAGTGTTTGTTTTCTTCGTTTTGTTGAGACATACGTGCACATATTCTGTGAAAAATGAGTACACAAATGCTTCTAAAAAGGTTACTCGAAGAATAAGAAGAAGATGATGTGTTGCTGTGTTATTTGTTGCGAATGAAACAAAGAAAACCTATGAGTTCAATATTCAAAACCAGACGCGAAGAAGGTTCTGTCTGTCGGTGGTCGGTTTTCTGCTACTAATTCTACCAATTGCTCATCTTAATTTAATTTCTGCCATTATTTTACTCAACAACACACGTGCTGCCTGAGCCCGTCGCGAGACACTACTGGTCCGAGAGCGGTCTCCTGTGCTTTGTCTCTGTCTCCTGTCTTTGTCTCGCGCTCGTAATTGTACTTCATACGATTGTACAGAGAGCAGATAGCAAGCGACCAGTCTCGGTCTCGTAACTCTGTCGCCTGTCTCTGTCGCGTGCAGCCAAATTGTACCTTAAGCACAAACAAGTTTACGCGCATGTACCACACTTCGTTCGCGGTGTTTATTTACGATGCAGACGTAAACACATGACGCGCAAGGAGCAGTGAGTGAAATGCTGGTCACCGAATGGGAATATCACCACATGCGCTTCGCAAGATGACGTCTGTTGCTTATGACAGGGCAACACGCGTTAAAAAATACGTAATTACAGTGATATGCATTAAGTATTTTAATTCCATCGGGTCAGTGATTTGTCGTTGGTTGAGACAAGTGGCACCGAGAATGTTGCTACTGCCATGAAAACCCGAGGGGAAAGATTAATTTGTGTTACTTTTACGTTTTACATTTTTAATATGTTCATAAATTATTTTGATATTGGTTAAATGTTAGGTCCTTTGTCCCAGAAATCAAAACCATTCCAAATGGATGTTGAATACCTTAATAAGACCAATATTATATGTCCTGTCGCTTTTGAGCAACTTCCTAAGTGCGTTCGTCTCTACAGAGTGGTGCTGGGTGATTTTCCCTTGTCGGGGGCTTGCCTCAGCCCTTTCAGGAGGCGTTTACTGCCTCCATCATCAGGGCGATAGATGTAGAAGGAAAGAGAAACATTTCTGTAATTGCGCCCTTGAGGGAGCAGCCATTGTAAGCCGTGAAGCGATCAGAAGCCTTGACACGTTCTGACATGTTTATCTTCTTGTGAAAGAAAAGTAAACAATGTTTCGCCACTAATCTGAGTCAAGGTGACAAAGCAATCGCGTTATCTTTTGCTGGAGGACGCACGCGAAACATACTTCTTCAAGTCGGTGTGTAAAGAAGTTCTGTTGACATTCGCGTCACACCGTGAGTTCACTGCACGGATATGCAGCTATCAGATGTCAATGGAAGTGTGTAGATATTATCATGACTTGTATTCGAGGAAATGAATTTATTCCAGACTTCGGATCTGGTCGAAAGTAGCCCAAGTGGCCATCTTCACGCTCTGGCCGCATTGCTACCAGGCAATGGAACTCCGTTATCCTTTCCAAAAGAGGCTGGCTGAGATTCAGAACCAGTAAGGGTACAGAGTTGGCAAAAATAAAACAAAACCAGGCCGCCCAGGTCGTTCTCACTTTGCTGAACGATCTGAACTGGCGAATATGATAACAGACAGTACAGTACTTGGCCGTGAAGCAATCGCACGGAGTTAATTCGGTGTAATGGTTTTACATATCTCTTAAGACTATTATGCGTAAATGTCCTTTTACGATCCAAATGAAAAAAAGACATTCTGAGATTTGGAGTTCTCGTGACGGTGAAGATATTGATCGCGATCTTCTGGGTTGTGACGCCTCGTGGTGTTGTAGCCACGATCACACGGTGACATAACCCTACAGAAAACGAACGACAGGAATTATAATGTTCGATATGAGTTTCAAGTGAAGTTTGGATAATATTGGACTCATACGACTAAAACTGTATTCTTCCTGTAACATTCAGGAGGGTACAGAGTCCTCGGCGATGTTTTGCACGACCCGCGTACAACTTTGTAATGTGTCATGTCGTTTGACGGATAACATTTTACCTCACATCAGAAAGTTCGTGTTACTAATATCGTCAGTATTTGGCATTAAATACAGCTGTAAGGAAGCGTTCAATTTAATGAAGGACGCAAATCAAAAACAAGGATGCATTTCACTTGGATGCTTTCAACTTGCAACAGAAATTAAACCAGATATTGAAAGACTAATCAAGCAAAAGCTGACGACTGATTTTGTTCAAAAATAATACTGAGTGTATGTAAAATTGCAGTAATACTTCTAATTAGAAGCAATTTAATAAGTTTCTACGGGTTTCAATAAATTAAAAATATATTACTTACGGCCCACGAGTCGATAAGAAAGGGGGACTGAGCCCCCTAGGTCTGTAAACGTTTGAGAACTGCTGTAGACCCCACAAAACCACATTTCACCAATATCGGTTGTGTAGTTTCGCAGATGAGATCTGCTGATTGGCACACACGACTTCATAATTATGCATTCCTTTAATTAACTTTGTGCAAAAATTAACTCCTAAAAATGGATCTTAGGCATGCGCTGCCCGGAAGTGAACTGGAATGAACTGGTTCAAGACAGGAACAATGGCGGATGCAGAGTTTCCTCAACAGCACAAGGAGAATTTTTTGATATGGGGACTGTATGTCTCGAGAGAGTGACTTACGCCCATTGTAAAGAAGTGGTTCCATTCATTGGATTAAATTACAAGAAACAGCTTTTACAGGCCTTAAATTTTGGCCACTGTAGGGCATAAACATTTTAGCCAATTTGCATTTGCTTTCATTGAAAGAACTTGTTAGTAACAGTACATAGATGGCCAACAATCAGCGTTACCAGCACTTCATGATGTAACACAGAAATTTATTTCACAAATGTTGACCCTCGAGGAACCATCGATGGGAAAGCGTCCTGGAGATTTCCACGAGAAGATAACAGAGATTTCAAACAGAAAAAGAGAATTAACATGTAGTTCTTAATTTAACTGGGTAATTTCTTGTAAAGAATGTTCCCGTTACAGATGTGGGAAGCGAACATTATTTTGTCGACAAAATCTTTCAAATAATTAAAATTACTTCTTCTTGTTTGGGACACCGTGAAACAACGCGTATGACGCAGTTCTAAGCGTTTATTCCGCATACTACGCACATTAGTGCGCCAACTGTGCCGCAAGGGGTGTACGAACTGGCGACATACATTGCGTCGCAGACCCACGTGCAGTGTGCAATTTTGGAGCCCAAGGTCGGTCCAGCGCAGTTCCCCCTGTCGACCGACTTACGTCACGCGGTGCTCAGCGCTGTGGCTGGCAGGCAGGCTCCGACCGGCTGGCACGCAGTCGAGGTGCGGCCATTGCCGGTTACAGAGGATGCCTCAGTGCGCTGTGGCCACGTGTAGAAACAACCATCGCAAGACCAAGGGGCGCCGAGTTCGATACCACAGGTTTCCGGCAGAGGACGACGTCAGGAGTCGTTGGGTGTCGGTGTGTGGCCGCAGCTTCAATACAGCCACAGCGCGGGTGTGTTCCCTGCACTTCTCACCCAACAGCTATGAGAGAGACGTGGAGCACGAACTGCTGGGTCTGCCCCCCAGAAGCCGCCTCAAGCGGGGTGCTGTTCCCGACCGCGCCGTACCCATCAGCCTGCCATCTCTTATCGGTAAATGGAAACAGCCACGTCAACGCCAGCAACAAGTGAGCACTTCAAAACGCGGAGGACGCAAACCCAGACCTCCAGAGCGCGAAGACGAGGCCGCGGCTGCTGATCGTGACGTCACTACCCGGTTCGACATTCTCCTTGCGTTAGGCCTCAAACCCATCAAGAAGAACCACCAAGATGGCGCCGACTACCGCTACGAGTAAGTCTAACACGAAACTTGAAACTTAGGATTAGTGGGTTGGATGTAGGCCAGGAGGGGAAGGGGGAGGCGGGAGAGGTGCGCCGTGCCTTGCGTGAAGCAGCCTCGATGTGTTCCGTGTTGGTTCACTCACACAATGTGCGTGTTGGCGGTAGCGTTTTGCAGGGGGCTTGTTGCACAAACTGTCCTCTTTCGAAGGTTATTCCGCGACAACGTATCACCTACAGAAGGTGGAGTTTAATATTAGAGTGGATCTTTGAAAAGCAAGGCGTGAAAATAGACTTGACTCGAGTGGTTCAGGGTCCAGTGTCAGGCTTTTGTTAATACTGTTATGAACCTTAGGGTTTCACAAAAGGAGATTTATTTGCCCAGAAAGTAACTATCAGCCCCTGAAGACCTTACACCATGGAATAAGTATCAAATAATAAGACTATTATAGGAAAAAGTTTAAAAAATGTGACGTGTCCCCCAGAACGTTAAGCTAACCTGACCTAGCGAAACCGAGCCGAAACAAAGCACTGGGGATCAAAAGGAGCCCTTGACGATGGGAGTAATTTTAATTTACGAAACGCATTCGGTTTTTTTACCTTGCCTGGCAGGTACTTGGTGCTTTGGGAAGGATACAAGATGAAGAGGTTGAGCTTTGGTTTTAAGGCATTAGAACTACGAATTGTCTGAGTAGAATTTATTCTCCTCCACATTGAAATGGGAACCAAGGATCTCCTGCGTTTATAGCTTGGCTCCTAACACCATAAGGGTGACGATCGGTGGCCGACGTGGGCCGATAAACTGGTATTATGTAGTGTATTCCAAGATAATACACGGGGAAACTCCTCCATGTCGCGTCCGATACCCCAAACCAGTGCCTCGTGAAAGCGAAGCAGTCTATGACCGCTTCGTATGCAACCCGCTTCTCGCGAGGTTGGGGGGAAACCTGAAGTGTGTACTGCAATCAGCTTGTCATTTTGTTTTTGTTTTTGCAATATCAAGAGGGGGCGAGCATATTGATTTCGGATACAGGACAGACACTATACCGCCATGTAGTTTCCACTCCTCGTTCAGAGGTTCCGAAACACCTGTAATGTTGCGCCAGAGTACCATACTTGTAATGGATGTAAACCGAGACACATCCGTGACCTCGGCAGTAGATGGAGGTGAATGGGCAAATCAGTTCCGGCCGCTTTAACCCCTTGAAACGTTTATGGTTCTGCCGTTCAGTAAATTTTCCGCTTTTTTGGAACCGCAAGGTTCTTTACCGTTTTCACAAGACCCCGCTATTGGACCTTAACCTGAGCCAGCTCAATCCAACCCACACCATATTTCTCTGAGAAGTTTTTAATGTTATCCAACCGTTCATGCCAAGACCCTCCCCTGGTATCTGGATTCTCACAAGAGGTTAAAGTAATAAAACGGTCCGTCGCTTGGGGGTTTACGCTGTTGTAAGTACACCTGACCTGTCTTCTGTGCCCGTGTGAGAAACACCTGCAAGCGAGCAGGGGCAACGGGAGAGACTAGCGAAATCTTACAACTCTGTTCACCACGATATGACGTGGACAGTTTCCCCTCGGGTACGAGGATAATAACGAGGGGGCGACGTATTGATCCGTTCAACACTTCTTTCAGCCGTCGAGGAACTGAACATGGCGGTGCACGTGGCGGGAACGTCCATGTGTCATGCCCTGTTTGGATCGACAGTGCAGAATTATTGTACAAATGGTAAGCTTCCTGCGGTTATGAGAGTGTTGGAGTTTCATTTAATATTTTCGTAGCAATGGGCGTGGGTAGCTCAGTATAGTGACTAGACTACGAGCTGGAAGACCGAGGTTCTATTCCCAGCAGTGCAGTTTTTTTGATCTTAGCTTCCACGTCCAGACCGTCTCTGGGCCCCACCCAGTTTTCCAACCAGTAGCTGCCGGTTTTTTTTTTCATCGGGGTAAAGCGGCTAGGTAATCACTTCTGTCTACACCCGAGCTTAAGAATGCGTCCGGCTATACCTGAAATCCCCCATACGTCTTCATGGCTTAGTGCCATGGACAATGTACCTTGTACCATTCTCATTCTAAATACATGGCACAAAGTTGAAATGTTGATGATTATTCAGATAGTCAAGAAATGTCACACTTTTAAGAAGCCTGAAGGTTCTGTACCGTGTTACGTTACGTCGCTACCCAGGTTCAAACCTCGGCCCGGACTCAGGTTTTTGGTGTTTTTCTCGTTTATCGTCAGATACCGGGATAGTACCTCAAAGGAAGTCACGACAGATTCCTTCCATGTCATTTCCAATTCATTATTCATCAATAATCCTATCAATCGACGCTGTATAGTCTGAACTACTGACAGCGTCGTTAAGACAACCATAAATAAAAACAATTCTGTGAGATATGAAGTTTTCATGACGGTGAAAATGGTGGAGTTGTTCTGGGTTTTGACGCCATGCCAGAAAATTCCACCGTTTCTGAGAAACATACAGTTTTCATCTTAAGGTGAAGACTTCAGCCTTGAAGATGGCGACAGTCCTGAAGACTTCAGCCCTGAAGATGCTGACAGCACGTTTCTTTTTCCTTCAAAGCGTTGGCATCTGCCGACGAGCCTACAAGGCACCTAAATCTAGAATATAATGTAAACAATAATGCGTTCGCAAAAAGCCCGTTTGTTGCTACTTGTCAGCTAGTTCGACCTCTTGACATGAACCGAGTTGTGCAGCGCGCACTTCAGCGGAGAAGATCTCAAGGTCATTGCTCATGTCTCACCGAATTAGCTGTGGTAGTATTTCTCATGATGTAGGGCCTGGTCCACCCATTCCTAACCCCACAGCTGAAGGACCACACCTTGCAGTTTTCCCCAAGTGCATATTCCACCTACAGGCGAATTCGTAGGTGTCATCCATATCTAATAGCCGTCATCTCCAGCAGCTCTGCTCTAGTAACGAAATTAAGGTGCTTCTGTACACGTAATTAAACAGAGAATGTTCCATTTGAAACGAAACCTTAACTACAACAGTATTTGTTAGCTTAAGATATCAAATAATACCAACTAATTTCTTTCATTTTGTATGTTAGGACAAACGTACAAGCTTTAGCCAACAACATGTCGATTTCCGCTCGAAGTCACAAAAGCACTTCCTGTGTCCAGAAGTTTTGTTACCAGTCAATGTAAAGTCTTATTCGGCACTCCCCTGCCGAGATACACATTTCTTAATGCTTCGTGAAATCAACAGACAATTTCGATGCGAAGTAATGCTCGTGGATACATTATATTGGCACCTGCACGGCTTTTGCGCAATTGCCGTGAGCAGTGGCTTAGCAACGTCGGTGACCTTGACTTGAGTGTCACGGGGGACATTGAGACGGCCTGCTTCACGGGATTTTGGCTTGCTTTTGATTTCAGTACTGCGTGAATATCGGTGGGACGCGTTTGAAATGGCACACTATGTAACAAATTATGTTACCCGAATGTCAACCATTAGCTAGCTGTACGCTCCAAAGGACGATCAACATGGGTTTTTCCTTGTACTAAGGACACGTGAAGTCCGACTATTTAAAGCCTTCTTGTGTCCAGCTACCTGTCGATTTAAACAGTTTCTTCTAATATGGCGTCTACGATCAAACTGTTACGCGGACTTTCCTTATACATAAGATGGCTGTGTTCTGGGTTGTAGCGCCGTGTAGTCTGGTAGAAGTTTACAAACATCTCAGAGGTCCTTGCTGCCGCCTTCATCAGGACGATGAGTAGGTAGTAACTACTCATCGCCCTGATCATGGAGGTATCGAGGACCTCTGACATGTCGTAAACTTCTACCAGACTAAACGGCGCTACAACTCAGAACTCCCCACCGTGAAAACTGCAAAGTATACTTTCCTTATACTTTCGTCAAAAATATCAAGACGGAGCCAGTCTGGTTTCAACAGCCAGTCCGGCACACGTAGTTAAGGCTTTAAAATTTCCCTCTCCTTTGTCGTTATCTGCCCCAGAGTTGCAGTAAAACCATACAACGCTTCAACCCGAACAGCGGAGCCAAGGCGAGTGAAGAATGCTCAGAATTCGCAGAGTAGCAAAGCTAGCAAACCTGCACTAGTGACTTCCAGCCGCGCGGAAATGCGGGATTGAAGTCCACCTGTGCCCTCGAGGCATGCAATTTGGTGACGGCTACTACGACCCGGTAGATGTTGAATTGCGAGTAACGCTGAGGAACGTGTATTGAGGCGGCATCAGATTCCTAAGACCAATGGTTGGAACAACAAGAGGGGACCATGTTCAGGATGAAGAAATTCAACAATTCACGGAGATAATAAGTGATATGTTTCTGTCCTGCAATAATTTATGTACGATTAAACTTCTTTTAGACAAATGAAAACTTTCGATTTGAGATTACCGACTTCTGAAACGTCCGTATACGTTTACCAGACTACACGATACAACACCGCAGAAGACAGCTATCTTCAGCAGGGAGAATAATAGTAAGGCTCTAGACCTGCAGTGCTCTGCATACTGTATGAACCATTCCTCAGATCCAGCTGTCTCAAGTGGTACATATGTCGTTCTCATTTGTTGTAATGACTGACCAAATGAAAGTGTTGAGGTTGGGAAACTGCCAAACCGCCCCGTCTAAACACGAAGTCAGCTCCTGATATCTCTCTTTGCCATAAATTTCTTCAGTACCTCTCCCTGTTTTAATTATCGCAGTTTATAAAGCAACAGGCGCTCTTTATACCAACTTACAGCAAAAGAAAAGTGTAGGTCGCTCTGTATTAACGACAAATTACTTTTAATTGTTATTGAAACGAGAAAAATACCGTATCATTATTTCGTACGGCGGGATGTTATAAACGTGTCCACTTTATTTCGTCTTGGAAGGTACCGATTTCGTGACAGCGAGAATCATTTACGTCGTGTATCCGAAATAAGCGAAAATTACTCTTACTAGGTCTTGCCCGGCCGATCCTTTGACAGCTAACAGCTAAGCTATACGTCTACATACATTTAAAGGTATTGAGAGGTGTCTTCTGCAAATTGACCGGGCTCAATGTGCCACATTCTTCCTAAAATACAAACTTAGGATTGTGTGGTAGGTGGCACCGGACACTCTGAGGGCATTGAGAGCAGAGTGCAAAGTGTAAGGTACGAACAGTAGCCTACGTGACGCTCGCCTAGCGAGCCGTTTCCAAACAACTCACTTCGCGGTGCAAAGTCCTGCTTCAGAAGTCGATAGTCGCTCAGCTGGTCAACAAATGCCCTGGTTTTTACGGAATATGACGGTTCTTTACTAGTCGCTCAGCTGGTCAACAAATTCCCTGATTTTTACGGAATATGACGGTTCCTTATAGTGAAAAGAAGGTCGCTGTGGGATGTATCATGTAGTCTGGTAGAATCTGACCGGCGTTTCAGAGGTTATAACAGTATCCATCATCAGGGCGATAATTTTATAAGCGACAACACAGTGCATCATATTAGAACACGGCCGTTTTCATATTCCGTTCCGTGAGAATCTGAAATCTCGAGAGTTCTTTTCAGTGTTCACAAGAGCACGCCACTGAACTCTGACCTTTCTGCTGTTCTCCAGTTAATACGGTCACCGAAGCAGCGGCTTCCTGGACGGTGAAACTGTGCAACATGTCCCGCCCATCTCATCCACTTTGACAGATCACCTTAAGAATATTTGGTAAAATTCCTTATCAGGTAATTCTCCATCTCCTGTTACTTCCTTCCCTTGGTCCTTATATTTTCATCAGCAGTGTTCTTTTCCTCCTGGAAGGCGAGTCATTTTTACGCCAATGTACAACAAAGGTGTGATTATATATCAATATTCAAGTTTTTAGATAAGGAGGCGTTCTTTCTTTTCTACACACAGAAAAGATCCACCTAATATTGTTGAAATAACACAGGTGGTCGGGACTGACCTTTAAATACGAGAGATAAGGCCTAATATCCGGATCTTATGAACACCGTGATGAATCATAAAAGGGAATTTCACGACCAGGCCATTTACTTTTAAAGGAAGGCCCTCCTGCACCACGGAGTTTCGTTCCTATCCTCACCCTAGCTGTGTTCCATGCGTTCCGATGCAACTAGCAGCGTTAACTCCTATCATGTGGTCTGTTCAGTTCCCTTAAAGGCACGTCAAAGAGATGCGATCCGTGTGTATGGGGGCTTCGCAGGGGGGGAGGTGTTGATAAAAGCAATTTCACAGGGACAGGCAATGAATGCATCGGAGGTATTGATTTATGACCTGAAGATGCCATGTCAGTTAGCACAACCGTCGCCTTGGCATGGTTTTACTAATAACCTCGAGGCAAATATGGCAATAATAATAATAATAATAATTATAACAATAGAGCTGTAATGGCATCTGAAGCTGGCGACTGCTTCTGAAGGACTCTGATTAACCCTTTGAAGACGAATGAGAAGAGAAAGTAGTGTGAGACGATAAATTTAGAGGGAGAAACAGATAAAGTTTTCGGCTGTGAAGGTTCCCAGGCAGTGTCCATTCGTCCTTCTGGTAAAGGAGTTGCGTTCGGAAGTGAAGAAAATCGAGAAGTTAAGATTAGAATTTTTAATTTTGTTACTAACCTTGCAAAAGATGGAAAGATGGTGGAATGAACAGGTTTTGAACCTATAAGAAAGGAAGAAGAAGAAGAAGACTAGCCCTGCGAGGGTGGCATTTAGTGAAATGCTGATGTTAACTTTGGGGGGGGGGCTACTTTAGGGCGGAATTTTGATGTTAATATTGGGAGGACTCTTGAACAGCGTGGTAGCAATTATACACCAAATGTGGTGTGTTCATAATTTCTTCGTGAATTAAATTACTTCTGCACCATCATTTTCCGAATTTGAAACAGGACTTGCAGGCATTCGTCTAAATATTATTTAAGAATTCTGAACGTGCCTCAACGAAGACTCAACATCACTCCATTACAAAGATTAACTGAGTGATGCTGTTTAAGGATATAATCGCTGTTTACACTGATAATCATACGAAACCCACAATGCACAGTTACTGATTGTTAAAGCAGGTGGTATATATAGTTACCACCTAAGTTTAAAGGGTAAAAAATGTTTGTACTCGGCTCAGCCACGATGTTCATACCAGACATGACGGTTTCAGTACCGTTTGAATGAGTTTGCAGCCTGACTCCAACATTTAGTAGAAGCATTTCCTCCTCGCTAGACATAATGGCTGTGCCACCATGACTCGGTCGTCAGTGCCTCCTCTCTTGCGATGAAGAGATGTGCCATGTGAAGTGTAAGTTTGCTTCAGCATAATATTGCACTATATAGATCACTGTTTAATGTGCAGGGTTGAACATGTAGGTTGTGCAACAAAAAATATCTCGTTTAATTACCAAACTCGTTAAAAAAACGAGAACCTGAGGACCGAGTCATGGCGGTATAATCCTTATACATGCTGAGAAGAAAATACTTCCAAAATTTAGATTGTTACAGTTTGGTAATCAAGTATCGGTTTAATCTGGTTGCTTTGTTAACAGTAGGGAATAACCAGTGCATTTGTGTCAATTTCCAGCCAACAACGTAATAAGGTGTCAGTTCCGAAATACCAACGCACATCTATAGCACGAAGAGATAAGTTAACTTTATCAGTAACGTGACTAATAAGGAGTTACAGATTCTGCAAAAACGCCGTGACGCAATCAACATGATACACTTTTACCATGAAGTGCATCCATGTCTCTTAGCCGGCAGTATGGTGTTGGTTGCGTTCGAGGGTTGACCCAGGAGGAGCGAGTGTCAGGGCGTTGGAAGTGGGAGATTGTTCCTGTAATCTTAGATATGCACTTTTTGTGTTTCTCCGTTTCCGGTCTGGTTGCTTTCTGGCTGCTATGTCTGCAACCGGTTTTGTGCAAGTAATAGGCAAATTGGTGAAGCCATGCTCAGTTTTAGGGTCCACACTGATCAGAATTTGCATGTTTAAAAAATTAAAATTTGTAGAATTTGAGGTTCTCACGAAGATGACTGGGTTGTAGCGCCGAGTAGTGGTGGGAGTATTCCAACGTTTCAGAGGTCCTTGCTGCCTCCATCATCAGGGGGACTAGCTAAGATATTTGAAGACGAGAGATTCTGTTCTGCATGGTAGCAAGCATACACCGAATGTGATGTGTTTATAATTTATTCGTGAATGCTATTAGTTCAGAATTTGAAAGAGGACTTGCAGACACGTACTTGTGAACAGAATGTCGGGGGAGGCGTGCCAGGGAGGAACTCTTACAAACAGGGCGGACAGTTTTACCAGGAAGCAGTAGTCGTCGTCACTCACCTAAATCAATCACGTCTGAAGAACCTTGATCCCACCTAACCCACTTCATCAAAGCCATGTGGATAAGATAAGGCGAGAAACTGCACTTTGGCCTCAAAAATGGAAGAACTTGAAACTTGTGTCGCTCTCTGTATGTGGTACGGGACGGCTGATTTCCCTGCGAAGCGCGAAACTCATCTGAATAGTGTTCAAAGATTCAGTTCTTACCGCAAAGAAAACACGAGTCTCCGTCACAGAGATCAGCGGGTTAATGCAGTTATGAGAATCACACGGAACGCACAAATACACTGTGCACTTAATGCAGAGTTAATGATTGTTGAAGTTGATGGTACTTGCACAGACCACAAGGATCTGAAAGGTTAAGGTCACAGATGAAACCGATACTGTAACCGGGAAGTTGTTCATTTATTAATGATCGAGCTACTTCATCAAGAAATATGCAATTAACTGTGCGGAGGTGGGGCCCAGGAAGGAAAGCATGCGCCTTATTGTTTATTCTTACACCCCTGTATCCAACGCACCGATCCAAGCTAAGCCCTGAGGGCAGAAAGAATGGCTGAGTGCACGTCACCCTGGTTCAAGAATCGGCAGTAGTTGAGGAATTTTTAACCTTTTGGAAGGTAGAGCGAGTTAGCGAGGCAGATGTTCGAAACTGCACCAGTCAGCCAATCCCAGAAGCACCTTCTTCGGTAAAGGTCGGGATGCGGAAAGCGTTATTCTAAGAAGCTGTGCATGAACTATAAAAGAATTTTAAAGAAATGGGCTAGATGAGAAACCGCAAATAAAAGTCCCAAGACAGAACTCAAGAAGTAGGATTTGAGGTTCTCACGTCGGTGAGTACGAAGATGACTGTCTCCTGTATTGTAGAAGTTTACCGACGTTTTCAGATGTGCCTGCTGCCTCCAGAATCAGGGCGATTTGTGTGATTGTTATGCATGAATAAAAACTGGTTACAAGTTACACAAACAGGATACAACGTATGAAAATCACAAAAAAGTTAAATTTCAAATTCCACGTCTTTTGAATCCACGTCACACTTTCTTAATTTCAATATTATTCTCCCCTTTATGGCTGGAACTCTTAAGGCGAAGTAAATTTTTTTATGTATTTCATATTTCCTCGATGATGAGTACGTCTAAATATTTATTGTCTACATTTTGGGGATGGGAAGTGGGGGGGGGGGGGGGGGGGGGGCGAGGGTCTGACGAGAGAAACAGAATCACGGCGCATGAAACTAAGTTGGCGATTGGAGGAATTACGTGACGTGCAGAAACATTGGAAAGTTTCCGGAGGCGCGGAAGTGCCGAGTGACCCGGTTTTCCAGACAGTCGTTGACAGACAAATGTGTAGCAAACACCGCAGGGAGAAGTGCTGGACCGAGTGGCAAGGCAAGTTCTGTTCCTAGCTACTGTGCAGTTTTTTTCTTCCAATTATTGCCTTATTGATACTGTTTGTGGTAGAAAACTAAAAATTGCAGTGACAGGTTGCTGTCAGTGACATGTTTATAGAAAGTTTTATGTGGATCCATTAAATGATCCAGACTTTAATTTATGAATGAATTAAGTCTTTTGTACACAGTTTACAGATGGTGGGGTATGACTCCCTGTTATTTATTATTCTTCTACCGTCTGAATTACTTCTGCTTGTACATTTTTCATGACCAATTCTGTTTCTCCACAAAACCAGACACGGATAAATGTAATTAAAATCATGAAAACGGGTTAAAAGTATTTGCAGGAGACTTTGGTCCGGAGACTTCGCCCTCACTTGGGGACAGTTAACTATTTCTCTGTTGTGGAACCCGACAGACGGTAACATGATTTTGTGGCGACGGGAATGAATTGTTTGCCCATCTGAGCAACTACTGTTCGAATCGGTGATGTCACAGCCGGGTTTTGTGCGATTCAGGGGTCACGGCTAGACACTTGTCATGGAACTCAACGTGGGCTGATGCACACAACGGCGGAGGATGGGCGCAGTGAGTCAGAATCAGGCACTTGAGCGTGGTACTAGGAGACATGTGCGTCTACACTGTAGCAGCTGCGTGCTGGGGTCGTGTGTTCGAAACCCGCTCAGGGCATGGGCACTATTCTGCACATCTGAGCAAACTCAAAATCATGGAAGTTTTCAATGGGCAGATGAAGCTGTTATTCATTTCCTTCAATCCAGATGGCAGTTGAAACCGACGTTCTGTAGCTTATACTTTTAATTTCACCGGCAGGAGTTACAGGAGTGTTCTTCTACATAAAGCTCGCTCCAAGGGCTTTGTTACAAGAATTAAAATGTCTTTAAATTGGGCATGAGGCTGATTACTTATCAGATAAAATTTTGTCCAGGTCTTGTTTCCTGGGGTTAGAGCGACTTAGTCCACCAAATGTCTGAAACAGGACTCGCAACCCCCTGCGCTAAAGGCCGATACAATAATCGAAAAAAATTTGGAATTTTGGTCGGAAAATCACAAGGACATATATCGCATTGGCGACCAAGGTGTACATGGTAGGTTATATCGAAATATAACTTCGCGAAATTGGTTGTGAAGGTGTGGATTGGATTAAACTGTCTCACGATTCAGTGGCGGGCTCTTATTACCGCTGAACTTCTGATTGTAATAAATTAAGGGAATTTGATTAGATGACCTTAAAGGAAGATTCTATGTAATTAACTTCGCGGTCGGTGTTGCTGACCACTCACCCCCATCTAGTGCCGAGTTCAAGAATGAGTAGGAGCTATAACACCTCTCCCCCCAAGCGACCTATGCGGCGTGTTGTGGGAAGTGCTTTTCTTACTTTGTTGTTCTGTCAGGATAGGGTTAAGTGTCTATATGCAATATGCAAATAGTCACTTCTAGATAATGATTTTATCTTTTTGTTCATAGTTTATCGAAATGGGTGTATTCGCTTATGTGACATGTGATTGGTCTGAAACTGTGACTCAAGAAAAAAATTTGTGTGTGTGTGTGTGTGAGAGAGAGAGTGAGAGAGAGAGAGTGTGCGTTTACTGTTTTCATTCAGAAAAAAAAACTTCCGAACTGGCCTGCATGTCCACCAGACTTGCAATGAGAAATCGCTTTAATGTGACGGTCATCTAGAAAATATTCGTGACCAGCGTTAGGGACCCGACATTTTGTACTATTACGTGAAAGTTGTTTAAACAAATCCTTTTGTTTAGAGCAGTCCAGGCAAATAATACATTTTACAGTGGAATTTTTACATATACTTTTCAATTCAGACTCAAAAAAACATTTCATGAACACAGTCTACAGGCTGCAACGAAATAAGCTACGGTGGGCTGTTAAGGAATTTTGGCTTTATGGCATAATATCATTATTTACGGGAAATCTACTATTAAAGAGTAGGGGGGCATAAAAGAAAGTATATAAATAAAAAAATACGTGTGAAAATTAATATCGGTAATAGCGTGCTGTAGAAGAGAATCCTGAGTATATGGTGGGATTAAGTGTCCACAGTAATGGCCCTTCGGGTGCCATTATAGCAGCTAGGGAACTTTTGCAGACAGACGCTGCGCCGTGGAGATAGGTAAACTTCACCACTAAGAAACAAGGCACGCAACATTGACTCTGGCCCGCGCCAAATGTTTCGCCCTAACCTACACTCTACGTCTGGTTATTCCGGTTTGTAAGACCTGAGAGGTGACCTCGCCTCTCTTGGCACCCATCCCTGTCCAGACACCGCCAGACTTCGAGCCTCAGAAATCGAATCGCTCATTTCACAGGGAGCGACCAGTCGACAACCTTTCAGCATAGCCACTCAAGTTACACCTCATGCGGTCTTGCGATCTCCGAAAGTTGCCGATATAAAAAAATCACACTTTTCCTTTCATTTCCCCCCCCCCCCCCCCAATCTACTGCCGAGGTTAAAAATGCATGCAGCTGCACGTCCACTCCCCCCATACGTCTGCACGTTTTGTAGTTGTACCAGGGACAAAACTTAGCGTTTCGCCGTCGTCACCAGTTTGCGGTTAGGAGAAAAACAAGGGCATATACTACGTAATCCAAAAAGATTACCGACATACGAATCGAAACAGCGAGCTACAAAGTACTGTTGCTGGAAAAAATGTTTATAGTATGGACAGTATGTGCTTCCTAGTCTTATAACACTCCCATCTCTCTCATCCTCTAGTCCCTTACTTCTAACTTACGTCGAACGCGCACGTTCGCCCCGACTACTGCACCAGTTACATATTAATTTGTTAATAATAATAAATACAGAGAATGTGGAAAGTGAAAGCACAAGTAATCCCAATAATTATAGGAACAACTGGAACTGTCTCCAAATCACTTAGAAAATATTTGGCCAACATCCCGGGCGAACAAAACATCAGGAAACTTCAGAAAACTGCCATTTTGGGATCTTCATACATCATTCGATAGACGCTGTCGTAAAATATATAGTCATCTCTCACAATAAAATTATATAATACATGTAACACATACTAAGAACAAAATGTATTTCGGAAAAGATGCTGCACTATGTACCTCAGGGGCAAGATTTGTCTCGGGTACATAGAAGTAAATACCCTATAAAGTGGTGAATATATGTAATAATAATAATAATAATAAATCCTTCAGACCAAGTGTGTGCCTCAAGAGGTGGCCATTTACGAAATGAAGTGATTACAAAGTAACTGGAAGAAACCATCATTTTAAAGGATATTGAGAAATATAGATGACAACGGAGAAACGGCGTGTAAAGGATGGAAGAAGCACGACTTCCAAAGAAGGACTTCTTTAAATAAATTCAGAAATAGAAGGGAGACCAAAAAACCTAACAGAAGGCGGTCCGACCAGTTTCGGGTGTCAGCAGGCCCAGACCTCAATCCTGGTACAGTGGAAGACAGAAGACGCATGCAGTGCGCATAATCTGCATGGTCATAGTTATTTACTGCACACAGTCAAGGACAGAGATCATTCACAGTCCACAAAGTAGCCTGTTTTTGGACACATTTTATCACAGTGTATATATAGAAGAAACGTTGCTTTATTTCGGTTTGTGGAGTGTAACTTATTTTTTTTAGCGTACTAAAACTATTTTATGTCAGTAAGAATTAAGTCATTAAGCAAAAGTTTTTCATAAAACACTTATTGATATTAATTTCATAGGATAAATCAATAAAACCTTCAGTTTCGTTGTAATAAGTTGAATGGCTTATTTATTGCCTTCCAACTGTAGGCCTTCGGTGGAGTATGGGAAAGCTTTATTTTGCAGTACGCTTATTTTATGGTGAAAACCATGCATTGCAAGTCGAATGGTGATACTGACAACTAACCAACCTCCACAGAGCAGACTCCATCTTCAGAAGCTAATAGTACTATCAGCCAGTGGAGAAATTCCACGGTTTTTATGGAATCCTAAGGTTCATCGCCACGTTCACAACAGCCTCTCCACCAGTCCTTGTACTACGGCATATGAATCCGATTCACACTTTCAAACCCTGCTCACTTTCATATGTATTTTAATATCATCGTCCCACAAACGCCTATGTCTTTAAATTGGTCTTACCCCTTCAGGCTTTCCAACCAAAACTTTGTACGTATTTCCCATCTCCCCAATTCACGCTACATTCCCCGCCAATTTAATCGCCCTAATAATATCTGGTTAAGAGTAAAAACTATGAATCTCCTCGTTACGTAAATTTCTCCAGCGTCCTGTTATTTCATTCCCCTTTGGTCCAAATATTCTCAGACGCCCTGAATGTGTCACGTGACAGACCAGGTTTCACACCCATACAAAACAAGAGGTAAAATTTAGTTCTGTACATTTTAATATCAGCGTTTTAGATAGCTGACTGGAAGACGGGTTATGAACTGCAGGGTAACAGGCATTCTCTCAATTTCTAAGCGACTGACAGCGTCGATATTTAAACCACAAATAAATAACGTGTGTTGGCAGTTTGACTTCGGTCCAGTTCCCGTAGACCATTGCATCGTTGGTATAAAATCCTCCCAGATGGAAGAAACGAATATTACCGGCATATAAATAGCACCGCGAGCCAGTCAAGGTCCCTGCAATTTCGCCTTATCCCGTGCCGATAATAGATAAGAGTTACCACTGGCAAACACACTAACGCAACATTTTTGGGAAAGATAAAAGTTTCCCTGGTGCGAACTAAGCAACACGGCATTCAGACGTATGGGGGAGTGGAGTTATAATTCCATGCATTCTTTAGATGGAGGTGAATGGTTAGATAAATATCCCAGCCGCCCTAACCCTGAGAAAAAACCTCCGATACCGATTTAATACATCCTACCCTGCTGGGTATCGAACCCCGGTCATCCATAACACAGACAGTATAATCATTAAAGACTATAGCTTCTCTCATTTTCGTTGGACTCTTTTTCCGTAACATGAAATGAGATGGGAAGAGAAGAATTAATTAATGACAGATGTCAGGGTTAATAATACGTGGACCCCCATACGACTGTCTTGTATGGCGCTTAGTTAAAAATCAGGGACATCCTTTACCTTTTACTCGATGAAAACTGCTTCAATAATTGTAACTGACCGACCAATGTCGTGAGGGCGAGCAAATGGAGATATGATCAGGATCTATTAATTAATTAAAATGAACGGGGTCCAGTGAAGACGCCGATGAACCTCCGGGGAGGGGGGGGGTCATAATCCCATTAACTTTAAATTTCTTTTCGGAAGACAGTACAATACAGTTGATATTTAAAGCCCAGTGGATTTAAGAGTCCTGCTTTAACGTACAGTAGCTGCATTTTAAAATTGATGAATTTCTCACTATAAACAGCGATTTATTTACTTAAACAGTATTAACCAGTTGATCTTTGTAATTGTGAATTATTGTTTCCTTTGCGGTACGGACTGTATTTAGACGAGCTTAGACTTCAAGGGGTAAATGTAGTATTGTGAATAATATGAGCACACACGCGTTTTTAAGTAGCGTATTCATGATTTGGTGTTCCGTGAGATACGGAATTGCATTTCAGAGTAGTTCCGAGTGTAAAAGTATGACACACAGCTGGATAAGAACATAGGAAAAGGAGCCGGAGGATAATGATTGTGCAGACAATCGAACGTAGGTGGAACACTTTCTCCCGCGCGTCTTTGCCTTGAGGTCCTTCACCCCTGCATAACCCATCGCCGGAAATCCAACAAGAGGCAACGCGCTCCTCTGTTCGGGTCGATGCCCGACCCCTTTATTTTTACTAAGAGGTGAAACTCCGAAGCAACACTGTGCCTGCCGTCACCATAGCAACTGCGTATGTTTCGAAACAAGTTCGCGCGTTAGCCATATTCGTAAGGCACATATGTCCAGCTAGGATACCACCAGACGGAAGGATAATGCACACAAAGAATGTCTTCAGCTTCATGTTCACGCTTTCTACAACTTCATGGTGCGTTGACAGAACTTGTGCGCCTATTGATAGTGTCGGGAAGGGAGGGGGGGATTTGGTTTTTTTGCATACCTCGCTTTCTCTGATCTTCATTTGTTGCTGATACAAATCTAAAGCTGCAGAGAGAGAATCCCACTGCATGTAGGCTGTCACAGTGCATTGTCATAAATTGTATTTCCGTGTTATTTCCTTAAATATTTATCGCATCGAAGAGTGTATGAAGTAAAAGTTATAGACCTTAACAAGATCGATATCTTATGCAAACCACATATCTTTTGTATGACGGATGCTTCAAAATTCAGTAACTCTATTTTTTCCTCACACAGTGTATTTATGGGTTTCAGCGATTATTTCCCTGAACACATCAACTGCACATCTTTGTAATCGAGACGCGATGTTTCCTTTGAGGGAGGGACTGAATTTTTAAATATTATTTAGGCCAATTTCGTGCTTCAGCGGATAGATTAGAAATCATTATTGGGAGATGGTGTGCATTTGTCTGTCCGTCTCACATACGTAAGTTCTTATCACAGACTGTTTGCATAATGACGCTGCCAGTGAACGATAAAGAAATAGTATAAGATGCGATATTTGTTCACTGATGCCACCAGAAATTAATTGAACGCGCTTTCCTCAGGCAGCAGATGACTTATATCACTCGGAACGTTAATTTTATGCACTGTCGCACACTGCTCTTTCATTTAAAGCTTCAAAAACCACCTCAATTCGCCGGTGCCACGGTAAATGTGTAGAAGTCAAACAATTACAATCTAAATATGATTGCTACTTTACAGTCTATATTTTATATTACCTATAAGGTAGCAAAGCTTTCTCTTCAGTTTAACTCCATGCGTTAATTGTGTAGTCATATTTCTATATTTTTTTAAAAAATAAAATAAAATAAACATGATTTGTAAGAACTTTCCGAAAAATATTTTCTGTGGCCTGCACTTTTAGGACTATTTCCTCTTTATCCTGGCACCGGCAAATTAGTACTCTTCGTCAAACATAATGAGGTCAAATCAAGGAGGATAAGATAGGCGGGACACGTAGCACGACTGGGGTGTTGAGACATGTATACACAAATGAAGGAAGTTACCGCTTGGAAGACCTTGGCGTAAATGGGAGGATAATATTTGTATTAAAACCGATGCAAAGAAAATTGGGAGTGGAATGGACTCATCTGGCTCAACATAGGGTACAGTCGCGTGCTGTTCTGAACACGGTAATGAACTTTTGGGTTACACAAGGGAGGGAATAATGTTTTTGAGCAGCTGAGCGACTCTCAGCTTCGCAAGAGGAACAGTGGTGGTGGTGCGTGGTCGTTACATCCGCTGTGGTGCACCTAAGACGGCGACCTCGTAATCAGTGCTCTGCTAATTTCCTACGTTGACCTTTATAACTGACCAATCAATTAAAACACCGATACACGTGCCTCCTGTCGATAAGTAGCCTACTAAACTGTCGCCTGGGTTGTTGCAACGTGTAGTCGGATATAAATTTATCAGCGTTTCTCCCTTCATCAAGGCGATTATGATGGCAGTAAGCACCTCTGAAACATCGACAAACTTCAGCTGGTCTCACGGACCAACAACACAGAAAACAGCCATATTCATACTTGCTGTCATGAAAACTTCAACTCTCATATGATCTTGCTTCCCCAAGTTTCCGATTTCAAGTATTACAGAATATGTGAGACTGCCCTTCGCTGTTTTATCTAATTACGTCGTCAGTACCTCAGAATATACTATTATACGTCTAGGGAGATTAATGACCAATGAATTGGAAAGGATGAGGAAGGAAGCGGCAGTGGAATTTGCATGGAGGGACTGAGGAAAACCATAAAAGACCTCGGTGAAGACAGCCGGTCTCAGCGCCGATATTTGAACCCGGGCCCTACAGAATACGAAACAGGAGTGCTTACAACATGGCTGCGACGTTCGGCTTGGTGCTTAGATACTGACCACACTTTATCTTTTGCTCGAGGTATTCCGGGAAAAGGGAACTGTGAAATAAAAAATCAGAAGATTTTTTGGCAAGGGGTTGGTCCATGTGACACTGAACTCCGGTCGTTTTCCCCGGTAGATTGCAAAGCCACCTTCAGGACCGCACGAAGGAACTGCTTTGTTGGAAACTAGTTACAGAATAGAATCAAGATACACGGAGATCGATTTGCTGTCGACAGCATCTTGTGGCTGAATCTGCTATCCTGCACATGCTGCAGCTGCTAGCGAAACCTTCACCTAGTTGGAAAACTTTGATACTCCATACCTATTCTTCTTTGTAATCGGGATGTATCGGGTTAGGATCTTTACCCGGAAGCATGCTATACACGCTGAAAGTTGTTCGCGGTTTCTCTCCAAGCAATTCTGCGATAAAATCCGAATATAAGGCAATCGCACATCATCCCACATTCTTCTAAATTAATCCTGTCATTTCTCAGTCCAGTCTGATAATAAAGCGTTGTGAATAAACCAAGAAAGAATCTTTAATGTAGGCCAGCCTCTCTGGAGGAATTATTTGTTCAACTTTCTTTTGTTGAAAATGATTAAAAATTACACCATCAGTATTCTTTGGGCAGTTGGTATACAACCGAACTGCGCCGTCTTGGATGCAATGAAGGCGAGCCCGAATGGTCTGAGACGAACAAGAGGAAGCAAGAACAGGCGAGTCCTTGGACTACAGACGTATAATACAGCTAGCCAAGGCTTCTTCAAAAAGTAAACAGCGTTTTCATACGTATTAGACTTATGTAATGAATTTTAAAGCGTCTTAACATTAATATTCAAATGTTAAAAAACTAGATATTTTGTTTGGAAGTACTATTCACTTCAGCTGTGCACACGTTTAAATATATTTTTCTTTCAATTTTCCTTTGAAAGCTCGTTCTGTCTGTCTCTCTTTTTCAGTAAAAGTCGCGAGCAACACGCAAACCGACAAATCATAGCCCAACTTATATCCTTGAAAAATTATTTATGGCAACGTTTGTCAGAAATGGCTAACACTTGTAATCTTACAATTACTTTTGAATTAATTTTGTGACAATTATTTATGTCTTTAAAAACAACTGAATTAATTAAGCACAGTGTCACGTAGACTAGTATAGGGTAGTGCAGAATGGTCTGATTCACGCCTCGGCCGTCTTACGTTCTGTCAACATGTCTGCAATTTACCTGACAATTTTTTAAGCCGTTCCTTTGCAAGCAGTAGCTTGCGTTGTGCTTCGTTTTTGTTTTGTGGTCGGACTCCTGAAGTTATAGGCTACTCTCAACAGCGACCGACGAAACCTCACATGTGCAGTCTGTTCTCCTTTCGTCATTCTTTGTCACAGCCCGCATATTAAAACATAAAACAGCACCATAAAGTGCAGACATATTACCACACGGAACTGTAGAAATAACTTTTCACAAATGCCTACTGTAAGCTTCAACCTGTGACCTATAATGAGACCGACGAGTAGAGTGCTGAACTGTGCCATCAGGATGATGGAGGCAGCAGACACCTCTGAAAAGTCCGTAAAAGTCTGCCAGACTACACGGCGCAATATCCCAGACGACAGTTATATTCAAACTACGCCAGTAGTGTTTTAAAATAAGCTAAGCTAACAAATGCAGGTATAAAATACATTCAGTTACGAAACCGCAAGACACCGCTGACATACTATCTCAGTCAGAATACGTACATTATGCTGGAATATCTTTTGGGGTTATACCAAGGACTCCAGTCACAAGATCAACCACATGAATGAATTGCACAAGCGGATAATACGAAAAACACGCCCGGCGTGCTGGAAACGAGAGAGAGAGGGAGGGTGGGCACTGCAGCTGGCGCGAATTTCCAGTCGCTACACGTCTGAGAGCCAAATTAAATTATTTTGAGCTATCGTAGAAAAGTCTATGGGTCTTTGCTTCAAAACAGGGATAAGATTGGCGAGAAAAATTGTTTAACAGCGATGAAGCACTCGCATTTGTTATCGACGTTGGTCTTCTGGGTTGTAACACCGTGTGGACTTGAATGTAGACACAGAAGTTTCTGGGGAATACACTGCCCCTAACTTCTACGTTGTTCCTCTTTCTGAGCCAGCTCAATCCAATTCATATCTCCACAACTAGTTTTCTTTTTACGTATTTTAATGCTATCATACCACCTACGCCTTGTTTTGTTTCAAACAAACAAACAAACAAAAAAAGTGAGCGAGACTAAACGACGGAAATTTGGCAACGCAACTCGGTGACGTTCATCTGCAACCTTCGGCTGGGTTCCGAAGGCCATTCCGTTTGTTCTCACGTCGACTGTTTCTCGTTCGACCTTCGTGAACGACCGAGTTACATGGCAAACAAGAGGCCGGCAGTGGTGCTTGTTGGTTCGAATCCCAGCTAATGTACGGATATGTGGCTGCGGTTTCTTGTCGCGGAACACCCTGGTACTCACCACCATAGCCGTGCCAGCGAGAGCACTCTACCGGGGGGTCTGTCATCCACCCCACTCCGAAAAGGACGAAACACTTTCCTGAACAATTACCGAACTCAGCTGCTCCTGGCATAGTTTCTGAACGTTTTAGGTGAAAATTAATGAAATTATTACAGTAAGTAACTCGAGCACCCAAGTTAGGAGACCGAGGCAAATATGGGAAGAATCTAAAACGCATCTCAGAGAAAAGTATTTGGATCGAATTGGACTGAATTAATTGATTCTGGATAAGATCCAGTGGCTGGCTTTCGTGATAGCGATCACAAGCGTTTGACGACATTGTTTAAAAGACAAAATAGGCGATCGACTTAAATATTTGGCTGATTTTTGTTACTTAACCTTATTAATATTTGAAGACGATTACTGTCGTCATTACAGAAGTCTGTTAGTCAACGCTAACTAACTAACTAGATGGCTTACCGAACCCGAAGGTTCATCACCGAATTAACCAAAGCCCTCCACCAGACCCTGTCCTGGGCCAACAAAATCCAGTTTCCTTCAACTCCTATCTCCCATAGATCCCACCTGAGATTATCCTCCCATCTACGTCTAGGTCTTCCCAGCGTTCTCTTCCCTTCAGGTTTCCCAACCAGTACCCGGTGCACACATCTTGTCCCATCCGTGCGCGCTACATGCCCAGCCCATCTCATTCTTCTCGACTTAATCACCCTGACAACGCTATGACACAAATTTGTCAATGTGTAGTCTGCTAATTCGCCGGAACGTCATAATTTGAGAGATTATTCTGTACAGTTTAATATTAAAATTGATCCCACAGTGTCATTATATTGCTTGACTAAAAACCTTTCAAAAATCTTGAAGAAGACGATATAATTTATGTTGGAGCTGAGGGGAAAATGTTAGAATGTGAACTAGACTGAACTGGCTCGAGTGTAACAGTGGCGGGGTATGGGAACAGCAGTGGCGAACCTTCGATTTTTCCTGCCAGACGGCTGGCTGGTCGATTAGTTATACTATGAATCCTTTTTAACTGACTTTTGATCAGATCCAATGGATGCTTTTGTGGTAAATGGTTCGGGGTTCCTTTATGGCGCGGAATGGAAGACTGCATCTCCCCATGTTCTGTGATGTCGCTGCGTGGAGGGAGATGGTTCTCCCGTCACTGAGCGACGCTCCATTTTCCAATCCAGCTCAGCTTTCGCTCTGCGACTCGCACAAAGTGAGTGACGTTGCCCCAACCGCGATGGGTCATCGACCCTGGAC
>NW_019059596.1:81938-95771 GCF_000696155.1 Zootermopsis nevadensis | reverse complement strand
ACTCCTGTCGGCAGAGACTAGACGCAGTTTAGTGTGTGGGGGTCTGACTGAAACAAAGCATCGGGATACGAACCAGGAGAGATGTTCAAGGAGGGAAGAGGCTAAGAAGACCTCTAGCTGAGAAACATCGAGGCACAAAATACTGTGGTGAAAGAAGAGAGAGAGAGAGAGGGGGGGACAGAGCGAGAAAGACACTACAGAGGCTCCGAAATTCAGAACGACACACACTCATGGCTTTTGCTGACGACCTCCAAGACAGAGACAGAGAAACCGTGACATGCGCAGAAAGAAGCCACGGAGTTTCGAGAGAATGTTCACCCCGAGAGGAGAGTTACCATTGGCTGAGCTAATAAAGGCATTTCAGAACGTTAGAGGACATTGGGGTCACACACACAAAGATTTCGCGACTATAGGCGAACTGCTATTGGTTGGCCGGGTCTCCACATGACCTTTCTACAGCAGACGAGAGAGAGAGAGTTAGTTGCTTTTTATTCTTATTACTATTTTGCCGAATCGTTGTGAGGTATGTGTGAGGGGAGCACTAAGCAAAATCTCCATGCTTCGTCTCTGCCGTTCCACGTGTGAATCATTATAATTTGTGACGTTTTGCAAAGGAACAAGCGTCATCCAGTTTCCTGGAAGCTTTCTCGGAAGAGATCAACACTTCACACGGGAACAGCGCGCCGGTTTCATCGATCGCTCCTACCCTGGCGTCGGGACTCCGGTCAGTCGCGAACCACGACTCTCAGTGTGAAGTGAAATGGTTATGGGCGGTGATACGGTGATGCATTCAAGCCGGCTTGCACGTGTTAGTTGTGTTCTTATATTCGCTTTGGTTTATCTCAAGGTAAGATTACGAAAGGTGTGAAAATATTAATGCAGCGTGTGGTGTGTTTTGGATCGCATTTCAGTCTGCAGTCTGGTATCGCAGACTGACGGCAACCTAACCTAAAAATGTATGACTGTGAAAGGCCAGTGACATAAATACATTCCGCTAGCAGTACACTGCTGGCTCCATCATAAGGGTAATCATCGCTAACTTCCACGCGACGCAATATCCCAGAAGGCCGCCACTTTAATCGAAATTACGTTTCTCATCACATAGTTACGAACCAATTTATTTACGAGATAATTACTACTAGGTTTTCTGACGCCAATCTTTCTTACAAAAAGACGCACCATCCCGGGCATTAGAACGGACGGGGGAGTTTGAACACCCTAATCCTGCCTCCGTTTCATTATATAGGTCGTCAGATAATGGCCATAACATGGTTAAATAAATAAGGATGGGCGGGGAATGTAGCGAGCATGGGGGTAATGAGAAATGGCACAACATTTTGTTTGAAAGCCTGAAAGGTAGCGGCCAATTTGAATACTTGGGCGTGGATGGGAGTACAATATTAAAATGGATAATAAGGAAACTGTTTCTGAGGAAGTGGATTCATCTAGCTGAGGATGGGTCGGGTACCATAAAATGCGGGAAATTTCTTGATTAGGTGAGCATTCTATTGTTTCTCAAGAAGGTCTGCACTCCATGGAGTGTCTGAAGAAAGGAATGGAATATACGTGTTCAGCCTCATCACCAAGTGACATGATTGAAGTTACGAGAATGGAAGTGATTTAGAAAGTGAGGGGTTCGTATTCAAAGGATATTTGTCAGCTGTAAAAGTAATTCGTGAATCTGTGTCATGCAATCAAAATATGCTTCTCCCCTTTTGTAAGCACGAGATATGAACGCGTATAAGGACGAAGAACCATTAACTGCAGGTAAAAGATCGGTTTCGCCCTCCCTCAGAAAAAACCTATTAAAAGCCTGTAATTTAGTTTTTTTTCTTCATAATTCCCCCCCAAATTAAGTCCCCCAGACACTGTAAGCCTAATCACGAAGTAACTACTGGACTCAATCACAACACGACTGTCCCATAAACGCGATCACTCTGACGTGCTGGTGCATATTGTTTTTCATTTCGGGAAGTGTTTTAAAAATAATCACTCGTACATTTTATGATACCGCCTTGTACGTTTGCACCTTCGTCACGGAATCAACATATGGAAAGCGATTTACAATTTGATGACGCACGAATGCATCAATATTTAATTCATCAAATATATCATGTCTCGGAATTGTTTTATTTCCAGCACAAACATTCATTCATAATGAGCTGGGACAGCTCAGTCAATTCACTGACAAGCCGACGGGCTGGATAACCGACGTTCGATTCCCGGCTTTTCTGTTTGCCCGGCTACCTCTCGAGCAGGTACTAGGGCTTTTTATTTGGTATGAAAGCGGCCGGGGCGTGAAGCTATACCTTCACTCCTCATGACATGGTGCAAATTAAGCATCAGGTTTGGATATATTGGACCAATATAAAAGTACATAATTTCTGGACTTTTTAATGCTGTTCAAGGAGATAATCCCTGGATTTGAGGTTATCACGGCGGTCAGTCAAAAGATGGCTGTCTTCTGGGTTGTAAGGCCGTGTAATCTGGCAGACGTTCTGAGGTCCTTGCTGCCTACATCATGAGGGCGAAGAGTGGACATCGCCCTGATGATGGAGGCAGCAGGGACCTCTGAAACCTTGGTAAACGCCTGCCAGATTACACGGCGCTAGAACCCTGAGGGCAGCCATCTTCGAGATAATCCCTCTTTACAGTGAGAATCTTTTGAAACCCATAAATACAAAATGCATAGTTGTACTGACTGTTACAGAAGGCGGTTACCATTGGGTTCTGATGAGTTACGAAAACAATTGCTACAATGTGGATCAGGTCGCTATGGTTACAGTTCACCAAATTTTGGTCGCATGACAGTCTCACCTCTAGATTATTTGGATTTGTTTTTGTCGTGTCATTTGCACCGACTCCCTGTTCACCTCGAGATATGAACCAAGGGACATAAGATATTGCGGTTTGTTTCGCCACAGGAAGTGCGCCTTGCAAAATGCTCTTTCGCCAATCACTACTAAGCTGCTTGGATTCAGGGAAAGGACGAGTTATTAACCGATAAGGCAGGTGATGTAGTTACCTGCTATTCTGTAAAGAATTTTGTACTTGGTTGTTTCACGAATCAGTTGTAGGAGTTGCGTGCAGTGGAATAAAATTGGAAAAGGTTAAATAAGATATTGAATAATCGGAAAACATGGTAGAGGAAGCGGTCTTGCATATTTCAAGAGAAAGGACATACGTTTAGCAGAACTCCAAAAAACAAACAAACTCAAGGAAATACTTATGATTTAAAGTTTCCTCGTTCGATGTTCGAGCTATGTCAAAATGTCTGTACTTTATAATGTATAAAAACAATCCTGCTGTGCCGCCACTGAAAACACGTCTAGAAATCGTCGCAAACAACTGCTGCCAACCTGCACTGACATCATTTTACCCAAACGACTGTGTACAGTCGTATGTTGGTATGCGTGGCTCAGTATATCTGTTTTCTGCCGATACGAATGGAGTAATCGGGCGTTCACGTCCGCGTATGTGTGGAATGGGTTTCGCGTGCTTAATTCCACTCGGTTTGTGTCGGCAGAAACATGCGAGTGGCCTAAATCTTCATGTTCTCCCCACCATTTCTGGGCATTCATACAAACCGTAACTGAACGACCTTCAGCATGTCATTTCAGTATGTGTCATGCGTTTGATCTAGGCAGCGTGGTCCAACTGGCGGCCCACATCCAGCTAACTTATTTTATTTATTCCGAAGGATCTGGGAAAAATCATGACTCCTATCTCGTCTGCTCCTTAACGTACAAGTGCCACATATGCTACTGACTTTTTCATGTAAAAATTATGACAGATACAAGTTGTTGCAGAAGCAAATTAAAAATAACGCCTAACTCTATGCTAATTCGTACACATTTAAATAACATTTATATATGAGCATATACAATGCAATTTGTCATTTGTAAATAAGTGTTGTTAGAGATAACGAAAATTGGCACTTCGTTTTCAAAAATAGTGCCAAGGTTTCTTGGCCCTTGGGTAGAGCACCCTGAGTCAAGGGATGACGATATTTTCCTGGTATTGCCCATAGAGTTCTCTTTCATAATTATATAACCGCAACAAGTCTTTACCGAAAGCAAACTTGGGGCCCCTTAACTCGTTGTCTTGGTATTTATTTTGCTCGAATACGAAATGTTTGCAGTAAGGATGTGGCCCCTTTCTATGGTGGGCCCGAGAAAAATTACGTAAACTTCAATCAAGATAGTCGGTCTCGTGGCCTAGATTCCAATCGAAGACCCCCGAATACGAAGCTAACCACTACATCGCGACACGAGGTCTATTATTAACTAACACATTTCAAATTAATCAGCTAGGAAATTTCTTGAAGACTATAAGACATGAATTATTTCATTTGAATTCTAATGGTCTATTGCAAAACTCTGACAGGCCTGTTCGTAACTCGTTCATGTCTGATTATCCTGTGACAGTGCCTTGTAAAATACCACGAAACGTGAATGACTGGCAATGTCTTTCTGGAACGTCATTTAAATTCTCTGAGAAACTGGCCTACGCTACAGCAGAAGCAAGTGTCTAGGAGTCGCAGCAGCTACAACCAGTAGACTACACCCTCTACAATCCGTCATCGCACCTCTCACTTCATCCACTATTTCAGTCGCCTGCATCAAGTTACAGTGGATGGATTTTGTGAGCATTATTACGTTACGAAACGTGGGCATAATCCAGTGTGGTGTGAATTTGCAAAGTGAATAAAGAAATGTATATTCAGAGGTAAGATACCAGGGAAGGGCGAGAAAGGACCGAGATGAGGGCGGGATTGGAAAGAAATACGATACAGAATTAATGCAGAAACGAAGGGAAAAGGAATGGCGATAATACGAGCAAATTAAAATATTGGGGAATAAACATGAGATAAGTGAGAGGAGAGTACAACGAAAGGGGACAAAGGAAAGGAACAGATGACGAAGGGTTTCGATTTGAAATAAATTATTCCCCGGGCTTCTAGACTGATTTTTAATACCGTGCTCCCATCATTCGTTCCGATTATTAGGCCCGGATCAAAAGTTCAGATTACAAAATTTTCCTGGAAACATACAGGATGTTTATAATTGTGTATTAACCTAATAACTAGGCGAAGAATATGGCTGTATTCTGTGTTGGCGCGCCGTATAGTCTGGTAGAGTTTACCGACGTTTCGGAGTTGCTTGCTGCCTCCGTCATCAGGACGATGAGTAAGCACCTCTGAGACGATGGTAAATTTTACCAGACTAGACGTCGCTACAACACCAATATGAAAGGGTGGGAGAGAGTGGATTGGATTCATGTGGCTCAGGATGACAACACGCTAATGGGCCATCTATTTCCGTAAATGGCGGGGAATTTCTTGACTAGCGGAGCTTAGTAGCAGCTTCTCAAGGACTCTGGTCCATGGAGTTTGTCAGTCAGCGGCAGTTCTACCCAGCGCAGCTGAGGTGGGTGTAACTAAATACTCACTTCCGGTTCAAGGACTGTTACGTTCTTTTAAAGTGACTAGTACGAGTCAGGAGTGATGGTCATCATACAATTTGGAGTTGGAAGGGTCTGCGTGGTTCATATCCTTACCGAGAATTAACTGCACCGCCTGTTTACCTTTGTTACTGTAAAGCTACAAAAGTTAGGTTAGGTTTCATTTTACTGACACTATAAAACAGCAAACTCATTCAAAACTGAAGAGGAGGGTTTCTGAACGAGAAAACTTCGTTTGTAGGCGTGTTCGTAACCACGCGAAGTGCGTATCAAACCCCCCACCCCCCCAAATCAGTCCGCACGCCTGAAACATCTGGAGAATGGATTTTGATTAAATCTGATATTGGAGAATTTTGCTAATAACTGTCGAAGCCATTTCAATTTTATTTAGATCGGACAGGTTTGAAGGCAACTTTACAAAGGAGCATAAATACACAATTCTGTCACCATAAGCCATCACAAGGGACAAGAAATGCTCTAAGCGAGCCTTACTGTTCTGTTCCCTTCCGGTTTTCCAACCAAAATGCGAGCTGTCCTAAACACCTACACGTTATCACAACCCAGAAGTTAACAATAAGACGTAAATCTCAACGAGAGACAAGCAATATCGTCGTACAACTTCCTTTGCGTGGCCATATATGCATATTTTAGCTCAGTTATGCATACCTATACAAGTATCAAGACCATTAATCATCTGTATGGCGCATTTTAAGGTTCAGACGGCTTACAAAATATTTCGCATGGGCGCAATGCGGCGCGGGACATTGGACAACCCTGCCGTGCGCAACTGACCTATAACGTATAGAAATAGAGGAGCTGATGTCACCCGGGGCTTTAGGCAGGGCAGAGTATAAGTGTTTTTCTTATATCCTGACATCAAAGAGGTTAGATTACAAGAAACGATTCCATGATATCGTGTTCAAATCTTGCCGGAGGACGGACCAGTCCAACATCTGTTATTTCCCTCAACTCACTGCAATCTCGGAGATAATTAAAAAATTATAGCCTTGTACTATAACTTCATGAATTTACATTACCTAAGTAAGACCCTACGTTTCACAGCCACACAGCATAACTTATTTTATATGTATTAATTTCAGTGTAGTTTTCAAACTAAACATTAATATGCATTTTTAGTGCTTGTACATAAAATCCTCAAAGACTAACCACAGAGCAATCCCTAGAGGGGTGTGGCCTGGGACGAAGCAGTTGATGGAGGCCCTTCCCTGAGATTTTCACAAGCAGGAAGAAAGAAACTTTAACATGCTTTATGTTACCCTTTTTACTTATTGGATGCTTAAAGTGTCATAATGTCAGCACACCAGGTGACCTCACTACTTGTCCATCCTTAATGACGACCCGAACAGTCCATTAGACGAAAACCTTTTGACAACAACAGCAATAATGTCTAAAACAGAGTCTAACAGTCACTCCTATGTGTGTTGCAGCCTCAACAGAATGCATGTCATGGAGGAAGAGGGTAGCAAATCATCTGCAACCCTGGACAACCTGCCGAAGACCAATGGATCCCCCACACCATGCCAGAACCCAGTTTCAACACTGGATGGTGAGAAAAAAGGTGAATGTGGCGAAGAGAATGTGGTTACAGTCACTAACAAGGATGAGGACTGTATGAAAACCCCCAATTATGAACTGCTAGAGACCACAAGAACTGTGGCAGCGGAAGAAGAGGCTATCCACAAACTTAAAGAGAGTACGTACAGAACTTTAATTTCTTGTTGCCTGAAAAATAATGTTTTTGTGGCTTCCATTATGGAATCTTCACCACATTTGATAACTTAAAGAGGTCTGGCACAAAGGCAATAAATGAATTCACATAAACATGAGTCCAGAAAGACTCCTTTCTGAATTACAGCATATTTTTCTTTTCAAAAATTTTCAGACAATAGCATCATATTCTTATTGCCCCTTGAATGCATTTGCAAATGCTCAAAATGCCTGTTTCAAAGTTGCTGCTGTGAGAAACTTTTGTGGTAGAGGGACCTGGTTTCCTTATTGTCGTCATTTGCAAACCTGTAAAAGAGATGATGTCTGTCATTTCGTGGAATCGATAAACACTTGTATCCACTAGACACTCATGCCAATTCATCCGCTTTTGGTACCCCCGCCTGGCATCGCTACGAGTGCAGAGGGGAAGCGATGGAAGCATGGTACTGTGTGCAAAATTTCAGAAAGGAAAAGAGAGCTGAACTCAGAGAGGAGGCTTTTCTGGACCCATGATCCGTCAAGTGTTTCCATTGTTTTCGTGTGCAGAACTTCCCCTTACATGAACCACTTTACCGCCTGGAACATCATACATGCATCATATGTTCAAATCCAATACGAGAGGTTCTTAAAATGTTGGTATGAACAGTTTTAAAATTTTATCAAAGATTCATGATTCCCCACCATTGGATATGGCTGTAAAAATGTATTGAAATCATAACCTCAACAATAACTTCAATCATATTAAGAGACTTCAATATGGTTAACACATCATAAAGGAAAAGTGGACTCTGCTGAAGGCTACAATCAACACATTCAGTTACGTTCTGTTATGTTTTTAACTGCTACCATCTAGTGGCATCAACTAAAAGAAACTACCGTCATTATAATTAGTCACCCGAAAACTTACTATATCTGAGACAACAGACAATATCAAACAACCTGATAATCAAAAGAATCTATAATTTATAAAAATGTATAAATTAAAGGTACCATATTCTGAGGCATCATGCTTCGGACCGGCGATACGGAATGCGCGCTGGTTCGAGTCTCGGGGGAGAAGAAATTTTCTCATGAGCTTTTGACCGGTGTATGGGACCGGTGCCAACCCAGCATCGTGAGGAAATTGGGGAGCTACAATGAGTAGCGTAATCCGGTCATGGAAACTAGCAATGGCTGGGTGTTCGTCGTGCTGAACACACGTCACCCTATATCTGGTTGGATGATCGTTCACCTCTGCTTAGGCATGTGAACGTGAGGCCAGCAGTCAAGCTAGTCGGCTTTGGCTCTCTGGAGCTGTTACGCCACAGATTTATTTTTTTATATGCTTTAATTGCAGGTACAGATGTGGAGGATAAATGTGTTTCTACTGAAGTCAAACAGACTCACACCGCTGAGCAGGATGAGAAGGGAGATGAGGCATCGGGTGATGATGTTCCCGAAGGAGAAAAGGTTCCCCCAGAAAATGTCAATCCTAGCACCAAGATAACTGCAGAGCATAATAACAAGCCACAGCAAGATGACATATGCAGTCTCCCACCATCCCCTGAAGAGGAAGATGAAAACAGTGCTACCAGTAGCCCAGAGAGTCAAGGCGCGGTGTCAAAGAGGAGTCAGAAAATGAGGAGAAAGCAGATAAGTAGTGATAGTGACAGTGACACTCCAACCATAGTGAAGAAGCTCAGGCTGTCCAGCAGGGAATATGAAGAACGTGAACACGTGGTAAACGAGTATGTGGACAGTGCTTCTAGGACAGGTCTTGAGGAAATCCAGAAGTACACAGAGAAACTGCAGCAGGAGATCCATACACTGAGTGCACTCGCTCGTGCCAAGGAGCACGAGTGGAACAACATAATTCGTCTCAAGAAAGTGAAAGAGGAAATGTACGTCCGTCTGCAGCGAAAGAGACAAGTTATTCTCCTCACAATGGGCAGTGTAAGCAAGCCCAGTGACATACTAGATTGGGACCTCTCATCTGATGCAAGGTATGGCGAATGTAGTGTTAGTATTGATGAGATGCCTTCTAGTAGGGATCCTGCCAGCTTGAAAGGCACTCCAACTAAAATGAATTCCAAAGAGCAAAATACAGTGTCACAGTTCAGCTTGCAACCTCCAACAGGTGGTGTGTCTCTTTTAAAAAGCAACCAAAACCAGTTACCACTTATGATGGTGCCTATTGTATCTTCTGGTCCAGGAGGCCTCTCAGCATCTCTGTCAACATCTTCGGTTCCCTCCCAGTCCACTGGTCCAAGTACTTCTTCAATTAAAGTTCCTGACTTGGGCAATAGAGATAAATCTGGTGGACGGGTACACCGCCCAATATTACCAAAGCCTACTACTGCTGTTGTGGTATCCTCAGGAAACAGTGGCACCAACAGCAGTAACAACAATGGACAGAATCCTGTTATAGGTGAAGGTCGGCAGGGACCTATCCTGGATGTCAGGTCCATCATAGCCGATTATCGTTCTAGACATCCAGAAACTGTTCCTCGCCGCGGCCGCAGGCTCAAGAGTTCTCTCTCCCCAACTCAAAACTCTCAGCAACTGGCAGACAATCTAGTATCTTCTACCAGGGTCACTGGTGGAGGAGGAATTTTTAGCATGGCTTCTCTTGCCCTCGGCTCTGGCTCCCAAATGCGCACGGGCCTAGTGGGTTCTACATCTGAAATGGGAGACATAAGTTTCCTCCTGAATGCCGTGGGAGAAGTTGCTAGGCAGGATACGTCTCGTCCGTCCAGTGCCGATTCATCTCGGAGTGGAGCCCCCTCTCATACGACTCCCGAGCCAGGAGGCAACACAAACTCTGGAGGTTCGAGTGGGGGGATCAGTTTTAAGGATGTGTTGGTGCAGTTTGCAAAGTTAAGCCAAACGGAACAGCGGCATGAGCCAATGCCAGCCGCTACAACTGCTAGCAAACCCCCGCCATACCCTGAGGTGACGCTCCATCCTGTGTTGGCACCACACTCACCACCACATCAGTCTCCTTCATCATCGCTGCTACATGGAATCCTCACAAAATCTAACAATGCAGCACAGCACAGGGGAGACACGAGCATCAGTGCGCGGCCAACAACCTTCTCTCCAACATTAGCAAGGTTGCTCACTGCCCCAGAAAGGTTGCCCACTGTTGCCAACACTAATGCCACAAACTTTCATGGCGGAGCAGCACATGTCTCCATAAGTGACCTGCTGTCAACATCAAAGGTAAGTTGGTATGTCAGGATCATAATTATCAATTACAGCATTTCAGCATAAAATTCTACCTTTGACTTTACTCTAAGCTGGTTCAGTCCAGTTCCCATCATCACAACCTGATTCTTCAGATCCATTTCATTAATATAACCTTTAGGGTACACAGCGCTAAAAAAATGTATGGAACTGGGTTGCAATGCCATGTGGACCCATAGAAACAATGGTGACTATGATATGGAACTGCTGTTCAACTTCAAATTCATACCACGAACCTCCAAACAACCCTCACAGAATGTTCATGCATGCCATACTTCATTTGTTGCAAAATAATGTGAAATTTATCACCCATTGTTTGCACAAAAGAGGATCAAATCACCATTAACATGGTTCTGTTGTCCATAATACTAGTACCAGATTACTAATACATTACTGCAGTGAGGACAAAAACGAATATGAGTTCTCGATTTTAAATGTATAAACCTTGTTGTGCACCGAGATTGTCATGACACAACGCTTTTAAACAAGTCACGTTCCACACGTGGTGTAAGTTGAGATCGCTTTTCAGAGTGTTGACCGCGCTAAGATGGTTAACATGATCGCTAAGGATGATTATTTACACTACCGATTCATATCATAGGCCAGTGTACTTACTTTCGGTATATATCCGGCTCCAAAGCGTTGTGGGATCCGATGCAAAGCAGCATATACGGGGCTTCCAAACAGTATTATATAACTGAAAATAAGTTCGTAATTAAAAGCACAAGCCTAAATATTTATACGGGCCCACGCTGTATTGTAATTACACAATAAACACTCCACTAACGCGACACAGAAGCACCAAACACTGAAAGAACGCTACTTCAATAAAATGCCGATCACGTGCAGGTTCGGGAAGCGATCTATGAATAGTAAATGTCAACAAGAAGTAATTACGTCTGTGAGATAAAGTATAAACAGAAAAGTAATGACATTCGTCTCAGAAATATGAAAATCAAAGCAAGATAACTTAAAATACACGTATTTTATCATTAGAATTTCATGATCGCACTTTGTTCGATGTTCGAATATATCGATAATTAAAATATTTTTCGTTACGCACCTGACGCGATGTTTAATGGTCATTATTAAAAAACCTTGTAAATACAAAGAAACGTGCGCAATATAAAATGTGTATATTTTAAAGGGTACATTTTTGTTTGGAGCACATTTTGATGTAACTAGTATTCAGTGGACAGTATATATAATTAATTTACGTTCAATGGTTAACATTTCCCAATCTTCCCCCACCCCACCCCAATCGGACTTGATCCTAAGCCATCTTCAGACTCAATGTCGTGGAAACCTCAAACATGCCTTATATTCTCAACCTATTTCCCAAGGCCTATAATATGAACTGAATCATCCATACAGTTTAATAAAGATTGTGATACTAAATTCTGTTCATCCATGGTATACTTACATGGTGGGGAAAGTAAAGTACTTTCTCCATAGTGTAGAGATGGACTCAGTAGACCTAACCCCATTTGCACAGTAAGCCTATAAATATGGATCTGAAATAAAGTATTTTTCTGTAACATATGTTAATAAGTACCAACATGACTGTGATTTCAACCTTTGAGGTTATGTTCACCAGTTGGATGTTTCATGACCTGTTTGTTTAAGAGTATGCCCAAATTAAATTACATTAAATCTGCGGAAAGAAGCTACTTTGATGGTTTAGGCATAGAACATTGGAATACGGATTAATGTAATGTAGATGAGATTCATTCAGTTAAAGATATTGCCCAGCGGCTGACTTTTGTTCTTGGTCTGTTACTTTAATGCTTTCCAAGAGTAAAAACTGCAGGACCATATCAATTGTTTCATTTGATGTGTTTAATTAAGAAGCAACCTGAATTATGTGCATTTCTTTCCAGACAAGAAATGAAATCACCATTACACCTGTGGCTGCCCAGCCAGTTAAAGCCAAAGAAGAAGTAGTGCTTGTGGTAAGGTTAAAGCCCTCTATTTTATATTAATTTTTCTATGAAACTAATTAATGGGTTATTAAAATAGGGGATTTAAAGCTCCATGCTACAGAGCTACTAGCTGGGAATTAACTCTGTGGTAAACATTTTCATTTTTGCTAGTGCGACATAAGGGCAGCTGGGCTATGCATAAACGCTGATGCATGGTCAGTCGTTATTTTAACCTTGCCCGCCAGGATTATTTCAGCGTCATTTATGTTAATGCAAGTAAGATGTCTTGCACGTGAAAATGTATTTTGAATCACTTTATACTGTGATGGCATTACACGGAAATTTAATTCAGGACACTTAATATATTTTAACAACTTTCTCAGAAATTCTCACTCCAGGCATATTAGAAAGAACGTCCATTTGAGAAAATGTAGAAAGTGTGAAGTTTATTTTAATGATAACTACTCAGTTACGACTAATACGGAAAATAATGCCACGGGCTTGTAAATTCTCCAGAAGTGGACTACATGAACACCATGACTGGCTGTATATCGTCTTGTGAGAACTTCATTTCTTGCCATTAACATTTCAGGAGGAAGAACAAGAGGATAGTGCTGACCGTTTGGTGATCGACGAGTCCGCCGGAGATGGCGATGGCGGGAGAAGTCGAGGAGAGAACGAGGATGATCAGGGCACAGAGATGGCAGCTGAAGATGTGCCAGAATGTCAGGGCTGCCACCAGAGAGCTGCTCAGTTTGTGTGCGCCGGATGCGGAAACCAGTGGTACTGCAGCCGTGACTGTCAGGTGGGCATTGTCCCTTGTGAAACTGCTCGGTGATAAGACATCAAGAGCTAATGATTATTAACTCACTTGTACTACAATCTGAAGATTCTATATGACTAACATAAAATGTGCCAGCAGATCTTATCCTGAGTCGTGTTACTCCAAAGCACATCGGCATAATATATTTCCTTAAGATATATTATAGTTTATCATTGTTTTTCCAAGAAATTTTCATGTTTATCCATTCATTTGATAATGTAGGACTAATGGTATATGGTCACTAGTTTCCTCTGTATTCTGATCTAATTCTAAACTAGGATGACCTCTTCAATTTAGAGAATTTCTTCAAGAGTAAGAGGCATGAAGTAATATGTTGCTATTTACAAAGTTTAAGGGAACTGGCACATTGTATAGTCTAATTGAAATTCCAAGAAATGTAATTCAGTGCTGTTGACAATAAAATGAAGACTGAAGCAGATGTTTTGTTACCAGATGCATCTTGCAGAAAAAGTGGGAGTCTCTCAAACTGTAATATATATGAAGATTTCTGTCTTCTGGGTTGTTGCGCTGTGTAGTCTGGTCGATGTTAACCAACGTTTCAGAGGTCATTCATTCATCGCCCTGATGACGGAGGCAGTATGACCTCTGAAACGTTGGTTAACATCGACCAGACTACACAGCGCAACAACCCAGAAGACAGAAATCTTCATA
>NW_019059596.1:49532-73062 GCF_000696155.1 Zootermopsis nevadensis | reverse complement strand
CACGAGTCAGTTCAATCCAGTCCACATACTCCCACCCTATCTTAATATCCATCTTAATATCATCTGTAAACACGACAGACCTTCGGGCACCACAACAGTGAATTTCTTAACCAGCTGAGAATCAACGGCTCAAGAAACACTGTCCCTACGTATTTCTGTATCATGTACAACACATTTTGATGTTTGCTTTCGTTCGTAGTCATAAAAGTTCTCAGTAACGGCATTAGATTACGAAATGTTATTCTTTTACATATGCTGCTACCATTAGCAACAGTTACAAGGTTACGGGCGTTTTTGTAGTGCATTACACCGACCCTCCTGCGATTTCGGAATGGCGTGTGCATCAAATTTTGCCAAAGACTCGCCAAAACGGCTACGGAAACCTATGAAATGCTAAAGCAAGCATTTGGGGAGTCCGCAATGGGTCGTGCACAAACTTTTGTGTGGCATTCACGTTTTAAAAATGGCCGAACCTCTGTCGATGATGATGAGCGTTCTGGACGACCATCTTCGAGCACAACGCCCGAAACTGTTACGAAGATCGACGTCGTACCATCAACGACTTGTGCGACATTGTTGGGATAGGCTATGGGACCTGTCCGCTGATTCTAAAGGAAGAACTCCACATGCGACGCATCGCAGCCAAGTTTGTGCCAAGGCTCCTGTCTGAGGACCAGAAGCAGTTCGGCAGTTTTTGGCCTCAAACACCATGGCCGTCATCCTGCACCCTCCTTATTCGCCGGATTTAGCTCCGTGTGACTTCTTCCTCTTCCCAAAGATGAAAATTCAGCTAAAGGTAAGGAGATTTGAGACGATAGAAGAGATTCAGGCAGAATCGCAGATGGTGCTTGACAGGCTGACAAAGAAAGATTTCCAGGGATGCTTCCAGGCTTGGCAGCGGCGCTGGGATCGTTGTGTTTACTCCCAGGGGAACTACTTCGAGGGTGATGGATGAATTTAATACCTGAGATAAGTGTACGGGTTTTTATACGCGCAGTCTTTAAACTTTCCGATCGCACCTCGTACTTACAACATGAGTGAAATAATGTACTATGCAGCATTGCTGACATTTTTGTAATTGTTCTTCCAAGTTGAAAGAGATAGGAAGGATATAAAGGTAGGAAATAAATTATTTCCCTCTGAATTTAAACAGACATTTTCCAATACTTTAGTAATACACGTCTATTTGATACACAGCTGGCTCGGAATTTGGTGGCACCTGTACACAGAATTAACCAAACAGCAGTCTCATTCCTTCTGCTAGGAAATAATATATTTGACCGTTAGCGCTAAATGTCCGTTAAATCCAGAAGCACGAGTGTGCATTCCTGTGTAAGCGGCTATATTTAGCAGGAAACAGGTTCCAGCTAAGAACACTTTCCTTGGGCAGAGTTCACGACGGCGCCGAAGAACTGCGACCTGCACACAAAGCCAATCCCCGCAGTCCACTTCAAACGGTGACAGAGGTTGCTATACGTGCATGACAGTTACTTCTGTAGACGTTACACGCCATCAAACGAGATGGAAAAATGATCACGAACGAACAGCAGTTAAAAATACTGGGAATGAAACTTTGGTGACCTACTTGAAGATGCTTTTCCAGCGCTCGCGAGAGACATTGAAGGCTTCAGTCCAAGACAAACGGTAACCTGACCGGGATTCAAACCGACTACCTCCAGAATGAGCCCACACCGTTACGGATACAATAATATGACCGATGGACGGACCAGTGACAAATTTTCAAGACAGGGAATATGTAGAAACGACCTGGGTGTCATTGTCCAGAATGTTTCACACAAATGCTTTACTGCAAGAAGGGCCCAACCCAAGGCAGCACTTTCAAATTTGCTTCGTCTTCTATCCCCACTTGTCTCAGTTTTTGACCTCACTTGTTTTCTTCTCAGTATGTCCTGTTCTGACCCCTTTTCTTTGGTCTTAGTTTTCAACCCTCTCTTTCCTACCAAATATTCTAAGGTCATGTCCTTTTCATATACAAAATTAGCTAAGCTAAGCTATCAATTTTCCACAGTTTCGTTTATCACCATAACATCTGAAATTCTTACGAATTAATTTTCAATGTTACATAGGCAATTCCAATCATAAATATTACGTATCGGTACGTAAAAACATGCACATAATTCCACAACCTACAAGATAAAACTGAAAATATATACTCCAATGCTCACGGCACCCCCTTTGGAAATTTTAATGTCATTGAAATTTGAGACTAATTTATTACAGACTGAATACTGTAAAGCTAATCAAACCACAGGTACCACATTTCACATTCATAAATTATTTAGGATATCTTTTGTACTTAATGTTATTTGTCAATTTCTTATGACGAGATTCTATTATTTTAAACTATACATTTTGATTTGAGCTTCATGTAAAGTAGCAGTCATACGGCACGGATATGGACACAACTCAAAATTGTCGAACGTGTCCCTTTTTATCCCCAGCAATTCCAAAGGTGACTGAAATTCGTCCAGTACTTTCAGAGATGAAACATGAAAACGGATGAAGAAAAACGACCTCCACATTACGGGTTAATTTGATGCACTTCGTGCGGTCACTCGAGGTTATTCATCTTCCAGCGAAACACACTGATTTATACGACTTCTGCAGAATAGACTCTTCAGTGGAAACACGTCAAACGTCACTGACTGGTCAGTTACAGAAATCATGCCCATAAATATCTTCGACGAAATTTTAACACGCAGAGTTACAAAGTAAAATTACATAATGGAAGTACTTCGAAATTTGTTTTTTTTTCCGCCAAGATTTGTAAAATCAAGAGTAATGGAACACGTGGGACACGCTCCACACAATCCATATTTCCGACCGTAATATAACCTCGATATCACTGGATTTAATTCGGATAATCCGACGACAGATTATGTATTGGCCTGTAAACTTTCATCGAACGAAGCGCAACTTGGGGTTGTTCTAAAACAAAAGAATGAAGAAGTACAGTAAACACGTGTAAGGCAAGCCCCACGTTGTTTTGCTTCGAACACAATGCAACTGAACAGAAAAACTGGTCCTGAAGCAGCCAGCAGTCACTACGAAGATTTGCTCTATTTATACCCTTCCCGTGCCATTGACCTCCAGCGCGTAGCACAGCACTGACCGGCCGGACATACTGCTGTTGTTTCAAAGACAATGAAAAACAAATTACATTCGTGATGAAATTAAGAACACATCAAATTCAGGTCAGAATCCTCTGCCCTCTCGTGACTGTAAGAGACTCAACGAATTACACACAAGACCGAGCAAATAACCGCAGTGAGGGAACTTTGATACAGGCCTGTCTGCACTTAGGTTCACATGGGTTTCGTGAGCACCTTCAATTTCCAAAGCAGAAACATTTGACAAGCTGAACAAGGACGTCACAGGACACACAGATCTTGCAAGCTCGTGTCAAAATATCTAGTTTTAAGTACATGGAGTAGTCCTTCTTTAGACGGTGAGGAGCCAAGTCTCAGTCACTTGAGCGTTGACGTTTCTGGTCGACTAGAATAAGAAACTTCTTTGATGACCTCATCTGCGAATAACTTCTGTTATCTTTCAATTATTTTATTTATTTATTTAGTGTTCTGTCTGACGACAGGTCCATATGAACAGGATCCTTCCATCTTTTTCTCGGACTGGGACCTGTTCATATACGTTCTTGGCAGATGATCCAGAAGTGGTTTGCCGTTGCCTTCTTCTGTGTGTGAATGGAGTAATTGTTGGGATGCCACGGAGAAACCGGGGAATCCCCCGGAGGAAAACTCCGTGTTGCCTAGACCACGGCCTTGCCCAACACAAGTTATAAATTCGGGCACCGCCGGGAATCGAACCCGAGACCCCAAGATTACAAGGCTAGCTTTCTAACCGCTAGCCTTGTTTAATTACAATTCTTCATATTCCTCACAAATGTGTTTCGGCCGTATTGAGCTCATCATCAATGTCTGATTAATACCCTTCTGTAAAGTTATATAAGTCAGCGTTCTGTGATCATTAAAACAAAACACAAGTTTAAAACGCTTTAAAAAATCTCACCGCCAAGCACTTCCAACTAAGTTCACAGAGCCCATCGTAAGTTTCCTGCAGTCTTGTGGTCTCTGACATTATTTTATTCCCTTCACAGATTTTGATCTTTCCATGTGTAACCACAACACCGTTGTCCACTCCCACTCCCCCATTAAGACGTTCCTCACGCGTTAGCCAGCTCCAGCCAGGCTTCGTTAACTAAGCATAATCTCGAAGACAGTGTAACAACCTTATGGGATAATATTTATGGTGTGTGCGCTGTTATAACCATTGCCATGACAATATTTTCACGGAGTTTTCGGCCTTATGGGATATGTTTACAACTTTACATTTTCGCTTCATAATTGAAGGCCATTTTTCTAGTGTTTTAAGTTCTCGTCCCAGACATTCGCATTCTGCTGTGTCACTTTGAACTACAGTCAGTTTCTTGACCCATACTTAGAAACGACTCTAACTGACCGTTTAAAGCTGAGTTACTGCAAGCGGTTTCTCTGTTACTGCGATGATCACCCGTAAAACTTGAAATTGAGAGCCCGTACCCTTAAACCTTCAACATTCCAAAGTATGTTGACGATGCCAGGGATTCTTTTTCGCAGCAAAATTGTGTCCGAGAACCAGTATCAGCCGCGAACACACCAACGGGTTTTACATTAATCTATCTTTCAGGTTTCAGTCATTAAGATACAGGCCTATAGCGTCGGATGATAAAATGATTTGTAAATAAATGGACTTAAAAAGATGTAGTCCTGGCGGTCATCTATTCTGACATTTCCCTGCCAGGGAGAATAGCCACTCCCAATGTCGAGATTTGAAACCGGGACCTCCAGAATACGAAGTAAGAATTGTAACCACTCAACCGCGACGTTTGGCTTTTTACATTCAAAGTATCCGCCAACTCATAAAAACAGAAAATGTCCGTCACACTCGACTGGACGCGTGCGCTGTTGGTGGTAGCAAGGATGCAAATGATGCTATGGTGGGGCTTGTAGGAGCCTGCGTTTGGCAGGAATGTAGTCTCAGGCGCCGTGAATATGTTTTCACATTACATTTACTAACATTATATATATATATAACTTTCAAAGCGATCTGCAAAGATAATGCTGCAATAAACTGCACAGTCAACACAAGAGAGGTTCTTTCCGTCAACATCGACGTGTGATACTACGCTAGTAGAAACAAACTTAAAATTATACTAAGCAGGATTTGAGGTTTTCACGGAGGTGAGTCCGAAGATGGCTGTCCTCTGTCTTGTAACGCCGTGTAGTGTGGTAGAAGTTTACTGACGTTACTCATCACCCTGTTGATGGAGGCAGCAAGGACCTCTGAAACGTTGATAAACTTGTACCACATTGCGAGGCGCTAAAACCCAGACTGACACCTTCGGAACACTTTGGCCAACTAAGTGTCTAGCCAAGGACCGGTCTGTAGGAGATGGAGTCCCGGTAGAGGCAGGAGGTTTCTTCTACGCTAGTGTATTTAGTCCGGAATGACCAACCCGGCCCTCGGTGCGATGAAAACCAGGAAAAAGGTGTGGAAGACCTTAAGATACGCATTTTATTCGTTAGATATCTGTTAACTACTCACTTCGAACCTAGATTTAAAGACGACACTGAGGAGCTGTTTGTGGTTTCAAGGATAGCTTGGAACGCGGAACAAACACGTTTACAGGCGAAGCAAAACTGAGCAATAATACTGACTTCACCAGTTTATTTGCAATTATGACAGTCGACATTTATCTTGCCCCTTTGTGCAAGTGAATATCGATACATGGTGAGATAACCCTTCGCTGGACACCATTTATATTCCTGTAAGCCCCGTCCCTTCCTTCTTCCTTTTGTAGTACCAGCTGTCGACACTGCAGCACGCAACCGGAAAAGAATATATCGAGGGCATCATGCCGGAAGGACTTAATACATTTGCATAATCGGAAATATTTTTTCTAGTGGATGTACGTCATGCCAGAAGGGAGTAGTTCTGTTGCTGTTCTACACAGAGACGCACATTTGTCGAACCAAATAAGCGTAAGAATTTGGTCTCTTGTAAATCAGTGATTTTGTTGATACGCCATTCTGGCATGATGACCTCGACATCTGCTTCGCTGTGTCGAGTTTACTCCTGGACCAACCTCTTTATCAGCGTTGACAGATTCTTTGTGGAATTCAGACATACACTTTCACGGATTTTTAATTGTGTAAACTTTGTTTCATGCACACGCTCTCCGTTGGACGCCAGTGGATGTTTCCCCCGGCAAAAATTTGCAAATTACACAAATGAATCTGGTTGGGAAAAATTGGCACAGCGTAGACTGATAGCCCGAATGTGCGCCTTTTTCAAAGCATACACGGGGGGAACAGGGTCAGAAAAGTAGTTACAAGCTAAGGGTTATTAAGTGGGGATTAGATGATGGTAAGTGAAGTGTCTTAGTCTCGAAGTGATGAAGTGACTTTAGTTCTTTGGGATAAAAGTTTCATGTACTGAGGTCTGACTTTATATTTTACTCTAAAGTATTGTGATTAATTAATGGATGTGTGTCCGTGTAAGGTGTGGATGTTTTTGTAGGGGTGGATGTCTAGTTATGTGTGTAGGGTGTTCTATGGAGTGTACTTGTTTATATTATATGTATTTTGTTGTAATTGCGTAGTGTAAGGACCACTGCCACCGGGTGCAATCCCAATTGCAGTAAATAAATAATAATAATAAATTCATCAAACCCCCCAATATTATTGGGTTTTTATAGTAGTGAATTCTAAATAAGTCATTTCATGCAGTTAACACATCGTTATTTAATACAGTCGTGAAAACTGAGGTTAATCAAGTCACATACTTTGTGAGTATTGACAGATTTAGAACTTGTTAGTGGGTAAATACATACGATCGCACTTTTAACCTTACTTTAATTTATTCATTCTCTGAGGAATACCAATCACTTCTGTTAACAACAGCGCTGGTGTTTAAGAATTAAGTAATACAATCAATTATCCTTATCGTCTCTGTTTCTGAATTTAAGATAACGGTGGTGTTTCATCAAGAGAAGACAATGGTTAAGTTACTATATGTACGAATGCAAACAAAAGGAGGGCATTTTGTTATAAACTTTATACAGGGACTGTTTGCGTGAAAGTTAAGAACCCCAGAAAAATTCTGTTCCCCTGCTGGGAATGAAGCCCTGACCCGCGGAAAACGTGTGGGACAGCCAACAATCCAGAGTCCTTGACACTTGGCGACTGAAGAACTGCCAGTCTGCACCGCCGTCACGGAAGCAATTACAGCGAACAATTACAACGTTAGTCAGTCCTGCATAATGGTGAGAACAAAAATACCTGGCATTGAGGATATATCTCCAATACAGGTCGTAACATCACAGTTTTTATTTTATGATGAAAGCATATTCCTGGTCGTGCAGACAAGCCCCATGGCAGTTCTGCGTGTTTGCTATCGAATCCTTACGTTTGAATGTACTGATTTTCAAGAATCTAGGTACAATGCAATTTTGTAACGATGTATGGTTATAATTAATCAATTTCTGAAGGCACACCAATAAGTTTACAACAGAATTTTAAAAACGAAAACAGGAAAAGATGTCTAATCCCTATTCTGATGGTCTCCTGCAACTAACCATCACAGATATGACAGGTTAAGAACATCACAGAAGTATACCACCTTATGTATTTTGACGAAAAATAGCACTTTAAGTTGATACAAAGTCATTAAATAACCCATGATCCAATCGAACAAAGAGCTAGTGAGATATTACCACTATGTTTTGTACAAGCCTATGAGACGCACTCATAGAACCAGGCAAAAGGGACGTACCTCACAGTGAATGCTGTTAACTTGCACATACCTGTCCTCACTTCAACTGCAAACATCAATATAATAAGACACTAAATGACATATTTTAGAGAAATTTGCTACAAATATCACGATAATAGAGATCTCCGTATTTTGGCGTCCGTGTGAAATATTCTGAACTGATAACATTCACCTGTGGCATTTATAAAGTGAAATTCCCTAAATAAATTATCTATTTTAGTGACACAAGCTGCTTGATTGTGTGTGTATCTCCGTAGACATCAATATTACAGCATCCGACGTTTAATATTAATTACGGTGGTCATGGGAAGTCGCGAGGTGAGAGCAGCACTAACACCATTTAATCTAGAGTCCAAAAGTGCTGAGGGTTAGTGTAGTAGAATCATTCTAATTTCACGTGTGTCAGGCTACAAATAATCCTTCGGAGCAGTAATAAGCACCCCGCTGCTGCATACCACAGAAGTGTGATTTATAGTCACGACAGCAGAGGTTCGCCATTGCTTCCTGGAGCTGACCGGGTCGGGAGCCGGTGGACTGGCGCCCGCCGACTGACCTCACCTTCGTACCAGACACTGGGACATTTACAGTTCTCTGCTCCTGCCTCCTGTTCAGCTTCCAAATGAGATTCTGCATCTACCGTCTGCTATCAATAAATGTATCGAACTTCAAGTAACTTGCAAGTAAAACCTGGACTTACCCTTACGGCTTCAACACTCAATGACTGCATTTCGTACGATTCTCAGTTTAAACAGCAGTAATCAGCAGATCTTTAAATGGTGAAGGGTTGTTTTCTTTGAGGTACGGACTGAACTCTTAAATATTATGTAGATGAGTTTAGGTTCGTAAAAAAGAATCAAATTGCCTTAGAACGGAAAATGTTGAAGCGGAAATCAAATTAAAATTTAATAGAAAATAGTTTGCTTCGAGATTTATCATTATTTGTTCATTTTATTCTGCGCGCAACCTTTGAGTAAGAAAGAACATTTGTGCTATAAACGACAAAAATAAAGCCTCACATTTATAAATATCCGATTGCGAGAAAGAATGGAAGAAAACTGAAATTCTGTACATCCACTGCTACAAAAGGCAACTAAATACAGCAGTAACAAACTTACAAACTAGGGTATAAGACAGCTATAACAAAAACGCCATAATTATACGTAATAGGAAGTACAATAGTGAAAATGAACCACTAATAACATTTTCCACTAATTAAATTAAGAGCGAATATAATAATGCACAGTACATCACAAATGTTACATGATCTGCAAGGAAGGAAACAAGACCATAATCGAACAGTGGACCCTGCACAGCAAGCTTTCGTTCTTCCACTTGTCACAAGATGACGGAAGAAGCAGAACCAGATTTCAAAACACGTAGTTTTGAAAAAAGAAAATGGACGATGGATAAAGTGCTATAGAATTATGACATGCAATCAACTATTCAGCTTATAATAAGATTCCCTGGTGGTATGGAAGTGGAAGGTTCATTACAGTCAACATAAAACCTTCGAAACTACATTAAGTCCGTTCAATCCAGTTCACATAAAAAGTATGAATCATATTAGACACGTGAAATGAAAATAAAATGGATTTGGTTCAATGTCAACGTGTCCGACCCCGATGCCCAAGTGGTCCACAGCCAGTTCGTCGACTCCCTAGACTGATCCCCCATATAAAGCCCTCTACTATTATAAGATAGGGATGCGCCAACGATGAAGAAAGGTTGATGCACTTTTAGACTTGCAAGCCCTATGTTCAATTCAGACCCACTTCTGGTGGCACACATTTGGCCCACAAGGTCGTTTCTGATCACAGTAATTACAACGGGCGCAAAATAAAACAGCAGGTTAGACGGCCAGCCGGTGCTGTGGGGTATGACAATTGGGGCCAACATCCCTCGGTGACCAGCACGGTAACGCCAGCGTCCTCCTTCACTATCTTGTCGGAAATAAAGCAATTTGGGTTACCGTAGAAGCCTAACGTGCGAAGCAAATAATACCGGGTGTTTCAATCCTACCTTGACAGCAAAACATGCAATACCGGGTGTTTCAATCATCCCTAGACAGTGTTTTCTTTGATACCGGGTGTACCTTGACAGCAAAACATGCAAAACATGCAATACCGGGTGTTTCAATCATCCCTTGACAGCAAAGAAGACACTACTGGGCGTTTCACGAATGCAGAATTCGTCTTCTGACTTCATTCTTGCCAGACTCAAACATAATTAAAAATGTCCTGTAACTTGTGCACATTCAACTATACTTCCTTACTAAGCCAACTGCTGGTCAGAGATAAACCCCATTACGGATCTCGCCTGACATCGCATACTTCAAGGGCGGAAGAACACACACACACATGTTCAAGTTCGTATTATATGACGACGTCGTATCAACTGAAAAATAGGTATGAAGTCAAGATGCAATGCCTATCTTAACCAAAAATCATAAGGGGTGGAGCAGACGTGGCTTACCCAACGTAGCAGTGCAAGAAGAACTGTCAGGATATCAGGCGTTCTGAACCACTTACGTTCTCCAAGGACCAAAATTCTCAACGGATTTCGAACACATTTGGCTCTCAGTGCCTACATTAATGTTATCAAGTGAGTACAATTTTGATGGAATGATCAAAAATACCCTCTAGTCATATGGAACTCAAACCGGACTTCATTCCTCGCTGAAAAACATTACTTTCGATGTAATCGATATTTAACGACGCTCCTCCAATTTCGTAGGTTAAAGGCCTTTTGCGTCGAATGGTAGGATGACCGAGAATTATTAATTGGATAGGGTATGCGACGACATGGTTGAGACATATTCCAAGGCATTACCCCAGGATTCGCCTAAGAGAAATGAGCCCACACTCTAGTCAGGACAGCCGGTCTCTGGGCCTAGAGCAGAACTCGAAACTCCCAAACACAACAGCAGGACGTTCTGTGAAAAAATCTAAGAAGATCCTGTAACTGGGTTCATAGTGCAGTTAGTGCAGCGGGTCTGGACGATTAGGGTCGGATTCGATGGGTACAAGGGACTCTTTACCTGGGGTAAAACGAAGCTACAACTTTACTGTCCCCTACATCTTCATCGTGTAATGCTTAAGGGCACAGTGACAACTTTTCTTTTTAAGATGACTGTCTTCTGGGGGTGCTTCGCAGAGCAAAATTGCAGAAAATGACAGATGTTACATCCCAAAAGGCAGTTATCGCCATATTCATCGCCGTGAGAAGCTGAAATTCCAACTTTAAACTTTATCTTCTCTACAATGAAAAGCCATCAGTCCTCCATTAATCTTTGGATGGAGCAGTGGGCTATGTACTATGCTGGCATCCAGCGACGAGTCTACACGGCATCAAAACCCAGAGGACATCATCCTTACCGCTGTCAAAACCTCAAACCTCACACATGTACTATGTAAGTTTACTTGGTGACGTTATGGCTTTGGGCACGTTAATGTGAACATTCAACATAGATTCCACAGCTACGAATCCTAAGTGCCATTATACACGACAATGTCGCTTAGCCAGTCAAGAAATTCCTTTTAATGAAACTCGAAGATTCATTACTGTGTTCATAAGAACCTGCCACCAATCCCTAAAAAAAACATCCTCTCACTTATATTTACGTATTGCTTATGATCTGCATTTTGATTTTGCAACCAACATTTTGAGCGTTATTGTCACAGAACTCCTTGTGTTGGACAAAAATGCGTCTTAACAATCTGTTTCTCCGCATAACTTCACTCTGTGCTTGATGGACAGGTTTTGATACAATCAGTAGTCTTTATAGAGTAATTATTAGTAATTATGAAAGCCCAATTTATATGCATTACTGAAGGAGCCACAAACTTTTTTCAGATAGAATAACACCTACTGTAAAGAGATTCATATCTTACGTCACGTAAAATTTCTTGATGCAGCGCGTCATGCTCGAGACAAAAGATGGCCAAATGCGGCTCTGTGGCTGTGTCTCAACGTCGCAGACGGTGTACAGGGCTCCGTTCGTATCGCTGATGTTCACCCTGACAGGTAAGGCATTCCACTGGGATTGGTTTTTTGCTCGTTTCCTAAGGCACTAAAATAGACCTGAAGATAAAAAAGAATTTTGCAGGTACAAAAACGTTCTGCAATCTGACTGTTGGGTTGTGAAATGAAGTAATGGCCGTGGCGGCTGAAAGACTCAAAATCAAGAGAAAACTTTTGTAAAATGATGTACCTGCAGCTGGATACTTTCGTGATGTCATGTTAACGACGTAATCAGAAGATTTATCTGCTGGAGAACATCCCCTCAGACGTACACACAAAGAAGAAAAAAAATTCTGAAGTGCTGTGAACCATGGCGGCCATTAATTAACTACCTTACAAAGAAACGTTAGTAGCCTCTACTTCGCTCACAAAGTCTACGGATAAGAAATCGGATATGACGTAGAAGACCTAGTCTATGGTTACAACAAAGACTTCCTAAATTCTGAACGTCGTTCATCACAAGTAACACAGCCAGAGACTTGACGAATGCGATAAACCCAAAAGTCCAACACCACTAGCCCAAAAGGCTGCCATTACAGACCATCCTAAGGGTAGATCCATCACAATGTAATACGAGTCATCCAAGTGATCACTTTCGAAAAGATTTCCCCACAGAAATTCTGTACAAACTTGCTTAGGTCTCTCAAGTGGTGTCCTCACAAGAACCTAACAAACCACCCAGTTGTCTTCCTAGTTTCAACATTTCACACGCTGGAGGTACTCAGAGACAGATACAGAATTTGGGATTAGGCAGGCTACGTGACGTTTCTCGAACTGCAATCAAGAAAAACGAGAATAGAAATAACAAAAACCGAACCCAGGTCATTGCTCTTTTACCTGGCATCACGATGTGCAGCCTCAGCCCATACATGGAAACAACAATTAAAATTCCCTTTCGACGTATGGAAAATTTCCCTAGGGCAGAGCGTTGATCATCTTGCACAATCACACACTCTGTGACTCGGCACAAACACTGTAAAGGCTTTGTTTGCTGCAAGGTCGATGGAAACAATAATGCCGGGTCCATGGTCGCGCATACCGCGGGGTTCACATTATAATATCAAGAAAAGCGAGTAGGAACGGATCTGTAAGGAGACGTTCTTCGATTATTTAATTAAACCTATCTCCAACCGATTCCTCGCTTACAGCCTGTTCATAGTCATGATGATGGAGGCAGCACGCGCCTCTGAAATGTTAGTAAACGTCTACCAGACTACACGGCGCAACAAGCCAGAAGACAGAAATCTTCATACTCCCCGCCCTGATGACGGAGGCAGTATGACGTCTGAAACGTTGGTTAACATCGACCAGACTACACAGCGCAACAACCCAGAAGACAGAAATCTTCATACTCCCCGCCCTGATGACGGAGGCAGTATGACGTCTGAAACGTTGGTTAACATCGACCAGACTACACAGCGCAACAACCCAGAAGACAGAAATCTTCATACTCCCCGCCCTGATGACGGAGGCAGTATGACGTCTGAAACGTTGGTTAACATCGACCAGACTACACAGCGCAACAACCCAGAAGACAGAAATCTTCATACTCCCCGCCCTGATGACGGAGGCAGTATGACGTCTGAAACGTTGGTTAACATCGACCAGACTACACAGCGCAACAACCCAGAAGACAGAAATCTTCATACTCCCCGCCCTGATGACGGAGGCAGTATGACGTCTGAAACGTTGGTTAACATCGACCAGACTACACAGCGCAACAACCCAGAAGACAGAAATCTTCATACTCCCCGCCCTGATGACGGAGGCAGTATGACGTCTGAAACGTTGGTTAACATCGACCAGACTACACAGCGCAACAACCCAGAAGACAGAAATCTTCATACTCCCCGCCCTGATGACGGAGGCAGTATGACGTCTGAAACGTTGGTTAACATCGACCAGACTACACAGCGCAACAACCCAGAAGACAGAAATCTTCATACTTGTCGCCGTGAGAACCTGAAATCTCGCATGTATTTTTGGTTGTTTCACTCATACCCAAAGTCATGACAAGTGGCTAGCAATACCATTTTCTGCGTATAAGCTTTCGCATTTCAAACACAGCCGGAATTCTCCTGCATATGTTTCCGTTGTTCTCCTCAGTTCTGTACATAAAAGCTAAAACAGCGTCTTAATCTCTAAGGTTTTTTTGTATCCTGGTTGCACATGTCCAACCCTAAAGCTAAAAACAGAACAGAGACTCATTTCCAGGAGGCTAGTGCCCCAATGAGCAATTTTACACGTAGTTCGCTCAAGGGTTCCGAAGTATCGCACGGAACACACGCTACAGTGTGCTACCAAGTAACCCGACATCCTGAGGAGCTGTCAGCCATCGGGATTCTTAATGTGAACCAAACATAGCACGACAAGGTGGTTTTGTTTTAACCAACAACAAGGAGCAGACAATGTTGAGATCTGAGGTTCTCACGGCGTGGAAGATGTGGGTTATGGTCTTCTGGCCTGTGACGCCGTGTAGCCTTGAAACTGGTGACAACACGACAGCACAGCCCCAAGACCACAACCGACAGACTGGTCTTGCTTTACACTGGACAGTGTAAATTCACAGTGCAGGATCTTTCTCGAGACGTTGATAGTTACTCAGCTGGTCACGTAATTCAAACTTTTCTGAAACTCGAAAGTTCATCACCGTATTCGTAAGATTCTATCCTGGACCAGTTCAATGCAAATTTCGTTCCAAAAATACGTACAAATATAAAGCCCTTTTTGACATTTCAAAACATGCTACAATAATTAAACCCAACACCAGAGTTACAACAGACACAATGATATAAACAGATCGCTTTAAGAATATGAAGTCTTGCGTCGTTTCTCTCCTCAGACCTATTTTTTGAAGTTTTATCAATTGGATAAACATTAAATAGGATGGTAATTATAACTGACGAATTATCCAAGACATGTAGAAAACATTTGTGAACTATTTTAATGCATTATGACGGAACAACCCTATGGGAACTGAAGAAAACAGCGAATGTCTGTTCTTCGGACCGAGATTCGACCCTGAAACTTAAGGACTGACAATTACACCGCAATGTTTAGTCTAGCCAACTCAAATGAGACACATTTCTGAATGCTTTACTTGAGGGTTTGATGCTTGATGCAGAAATTCTTACCGGATTCAAGTCTAGCCTAAGGATTATCGTAGTTTTATTCAGTCCCTCCAGGCAATTGTCGGGATAGAACCTTAAACTAAGCTACGACTGCTTCCTTCCATATTATTTCCGATTCATTATTCATTTATCATTTCATAATTTGACGCTAATAGCAAGTGCTTCTGATAGGATCGTCAAACAAGCCACAAATAAATAACTAACTAAATAAATAAAACATCACCACAACTACAAGTAGAATAATACTCGTTCTTGTCTAACGTCATTTTCCCGCAACCATTATCATTATCATCTTCGTGAAGGGAACTTAACGATATGTTCAAGATGAAGCATTGAACCGACGCAGAGGAATGCAGTTCGGTCAGCCTGGAGTCACGTACAGGCGAGCCCAGTTCAGTATTTGACGGTCATGATCTTGAAAATACCATCCATCGCGCCAGCGACTCGACCTAATCAGTGAACCTTATCTACGAGTAAAAATGCACTTTGGCCTTCATAGACACAGACAAGCAGTTGTACTGATAGCAGAAGTTAGGCCTATTTGCTGAGCGAGGATATAAGCAATAATTAGAAAATATTTGGTGTGGGGACCGAGGAATGTTTAAGTTACTTCCTCAGAATTCGTGGGAAGGTACTCCTAGACGAACACTGTGTAAATAAAATACGACAGGATAGTCAGTCTAAGATACAAAATTCGAACCCCAGACTTCCCAAACAAGCAGCATCGTTCCCCCTCAAACAGTAGAGACCATAACACTGAAGTACTTTTCACATATTTACGACGTCTGTTGCATGATTTATGGCCACCTCATTATCTTGCAACATCATGTGAATGAGGTTCTGCTGTTACCGAAATGCATTATGGAGCTACCCCCCCCCCCCTTCGGCCAAAATTCTGCTGCAATATCCATCACTCCGTAATGGTGGCCTACTAAACTTAATTCTCCTGATATCTTCAAGCCTTGTATCGCCACTCATTTAGCTATTCTTGTTGAATAACATCTAGAAACTTCAAAATGAAAATTTTAAAGCCTATAATCTTAACTTTTCCTTCATTCGTCGTTTACCAACGACAATTACAACTGCTTATACGTAATAGGCCGATACAGCACTGAATGGTTCGGTGATAAATTAATAATTAACTGGAAAAGTTCTCATGGCCTAATTGAAGGCACTCTCCAATTTCGCGGATAAACTGAGGAAACTCATGGACAACGTCAGTATGGACAGCCAGTCTCCGGGCCTGGATTTAAACACAGGACCAACAGAATCTGACGCAGGAGTGCTGTGACGGTGGGAAACTTCATCCTTCATTCTGGGAAAGTGAACAGACTGAGAACAAAGTGATGACGAAAATATTTGGATCTGCGAGAGTCTAAGTAACAAAGGACTGAAAATAAATTATATAATTAGAAGTTGAATAACTTTTACTGCTATGTTCGAGACATGTAGCACGTACGCAAGAAATAACATGCACATGTGAGATTTTTGGTTGTTACGGCGGTAAAAATGTCGACAGTCACAAGTTCCTCATTAATTTGCATTTTATACAAGGTACAACAGTCGGTAACAGTATTTTATTTCTTTTAAAATTTATCCATCCTCTTTTTCTAAGACTTATAATATTAAAACCTTACAAACCACTGAAACAAGGAGTTTCGAACGCTGGACCTGCCTTCATATTCAGGTAAAAGAGGGAGAGACACCTATTGTGTTATATTCGAGCTATTCCCGATCTCAGAGTTTTAAGATTTTCAAGACTTATAAAGAAGAAAGAAAGAAAGAACCCAGTAAAATTAGACAGCCGCCAAAGACATTCGGAGAACAGGCGGAATTAGTGCCATGTACTCGCAGAGCGGCGGAAGGAGGCCACAAATAATATTTTTAAATGGAATAACCTACCCCGCGCCGGGGTATGCGGGGGTTGATGACCTATCGTGCACACGTGATTCTAGGGGTCACGGTCATTAGCAAATGAACGGTGCATCTCTCTCAGCCTCTGGACCAAGCTGGCGTCTTACGCAACACAGAACCCGTTCTTGTTTGCAGAATCTACGGATGAAGGCACTGGCTAGTTAAATAAACAAATGTTAATTCACTGAATAAATAAGTCACTCAGCAGTCAAGAAACTGTCTGATAACTGACTCAAATACTAACTGAGTAATCGACTGGCTAAATACTTCACACACCAACATACGAGTCAGCCAACTTATTAAGAGACTAGCGAACTTACTAAGTAACTAACACACCAACTGAAAAAGTAACTATATTTCTTCTTCACGTACTATGCTATAGAGCCTGTTACGTTTCAAAACGATCTCTCCATCCTTTCCTTGTTCGTTCTAATTCTCTTCTACTATGAGCTTTATATGAATTTACTTAATAATTTCGTAATTATGTTGTCTTGCATCCGTCCTATAAATGAGTACCACCGCGCTTTGACCTTTGACCGTAGTATCATTTATTTTACTGGCTAGCTTGCAACTTACCACTGCTTTTAGAAACTCCACTTGTTTTATGAAATGCAATGTGTTTCCTTCCCAGTTTTGCGTTCAGACCTGGCTGAATCTTGTAATTTTGTCTTCGGTAAGTTTATAATAATAATAAATATATATATATATATATATGTGTGTGTGTGTGTGTGTGTGTGTGTGGCAGTTAAGGAATTTTTAATAGCTCACATGTTCAATTACTTTATCCTCAATAACATTTTTAAATCTTGTGAGATACTTCCCAATAATGGCGAAGGCTTTGGTTTCTTCGTGGGTATCATTGGCAATATAACTATAGGTCAGATCGAACAACAGTGGTACAAACTGTATCTTTATTAATAAAGCTCACAACTGAACCTTACATGTAGAGCCCACACCTTCACACGCTGTTTCGCCAAGATTAATTTTAATATTATCATGCTATCCACGTTTGCATCATCCAGGTGGTTTATTTTATCGGTTTTCCGGCCAAATCTTTAATGAAATTAAATGAAGGCTACGAGATATAAATTCTTCACGGCGAAAAATATTAGAATTGTTGTATTTCGAGTGGTTATAAATTCTGCTTCGTATTCGGGAGGTCCCGATTCAAATCTCTGCCTGGTGACCTTCCACATCCTTTCCAATTAATTATTTAATATCATCCTCTCATTCGACGGTATATAGTCTGAGTTACTAAAAAACGTTATTAAATACTCACTCCAACACTGACCATGGAGGTGGCAAGTTCTATAGAAACGTGGGTAAACCTCTAACAAGACCACACGGTGTTAAAACCCGGAAGCCCGCAGTTCATATGATTCAAGTCTCATACAAACAGGCACTTACTTGGTTTCTTTCATTGACAGTGGAATGCCGGTTGTTTCAAGAAAAGCAGAAGTTAGTGGAAAACGAGAATGCGTGGTTTTATGAGATTGTTTTTGTTCAGGAAAAGGGGACTGAAAGAATGACAATGAAAAGGAAACAATTGTAACTTTGCGAGCAGAGAAAGTTCCCGCAGGGCTGGAGAATAATACAAGTTCCTTGTCTAAGCGGGCTTACTCTTCCACATGACACCGAGGTCTACCCTGATCACATACTTCATCACAGTTATCACAAAAGTACACCAGTGGACACCAATCAGTTTAACGCACTTGAGATTTATCTAAGAACAATTTTAATAATATCCGCCCACCTACGTCTCGGTGTTACAACTGATCTCTTTCAATAATATTTTACATGCAATGTGTATAATGTTCCAATTTGAACCATTCGTGTTACAAGTCTCGTTCATCTCAAACCTTCATTACTTAATCACTCTAAGAATATGAAGGGAACGGTAAGCCACAAATTATTACTGTCATAATTATATTTTTTGTTCCCATCTTACACCAACTATCAAAAATCGACTTTACTTGTATAGTCTTTGCTCAAGATGACGGACCAAGAGCCACACATATAAAAAAGTAAATTATATAAATATGTAATGTTTAATTTACTTTTCCGTACAGCAAAGGGAAAAATAAAATATTTAAAATAGTAGCACACATGTCATCTCCTAATTCAACACGGATGTTATTTTGATTTGTTGGTATTGTTCTCAAATACGCCAAAGCAGAGCTTTCAAATAATTTTTGGCAATTCTTACACTAAGTGTTACTGTGACCACCGTCGTCATTATTTTCCCAATCTCCATACTAACCAACAGTCAAAGGAAGAAACACGTCATGTCTCAGAAAATCCACAGGTGTCAATGTTTACGACAAACAGGGCTAGCAAAGTTAAACGTATATCAGCGAACTCCTCTTCAGCACACAGCGATCATTAACCCTAACGAACACGCCGTACGAAGAAAGTGAGCTAATTCAATGTAACATAGTCCCTTTTAGCCGTCAATAGCTAATCAGCTGACAAATGAGTTCCCGACCTTTATGAAATTCGCAGGAACATCACCGTGACCATTGAGAAACCATAAGGACTTATCTCAGGCTAGTTACGAAATTTCGGTAAGATCCATTTTAATATCAATCTCTCATATCTACGTCTTTGGATTAAAATTCCATAAAACCATATTAGATTTTCAAGTATTCATCATGATAGAAAGCTTCAAGACTGGACTGAAAAAAGAACGTGGAGCCCACTTCAGTGGCATGTGGGTAACGTGACCTCCGATGGCACGATATTCATACTCAACGCCCTGATGATGGAGGCAGCAAGCACCTCTGAAACGTAAATTTATGCCAGGCTATACGGCGCAATAACCCAGCTGACAGCCATATTCATACTCGCTGCCGTGAGAACCTCCAATTTTTCCTTCATCATAAAGTTTCACTTTCATGCAGTTAAAATGATAATGTAATTGCATAAACAACTTCATGTGTCCTTTCCTTACCCAAGGTCTTCGTAATGTTCCCTAATTAAATATTCCTTTTCTAAGCTTTATACATCTATGACGTGTTTGTATGACAGACCTAAAGCGCGCCCCACAGATTTAATCTTTTCGAAATTGTCAATATTTTGCTGCTAATATTAAGAGTAAACGGCCAATCCTTTCAAAACCCAATAGACCTCATTGCTGTAATCAATATATCTGAGCCTTGAGCCCAGACTCCCACATAATGTCCACAGGCAGACCGCTTCGTTCTGTACTGCCCTTCAAATAAGCATCAAATCTCACGATTAAATTCTATTATGTCGGAAGTCAGCAAGTCAGAGCGAGAGACAATTTCTTACAACAAAAGAGGCCAAATTACTCTTTTGTATAGTCAACATTTCGGAAAATACGCTGTCTTAGTTACAGCAACATAACAGCAATTTGATGTTCTATTCTCGTATTCTTGTAGCGTACCTCAGGTTCCCTAACATATTTTTGTAAATGATTTACTGCTTATTGTCTTCCTGTGACCCACACGGTCACATTAAGTAAAGGTCCGCTGCAACACGTTAATTCATTTAGTATTTTGCATACACTCAAGGAATCTGGTACCTATTAATGCAATTTTCCCGGAGGCAAACCGGCGTTCATATTTAAATTCCTTGCCAACAACAACAGAAACACGACGGCCATGAGAAGTTACACGCAGCAAAAAAAGAAAAATCCCCTGAGATATTTTCGAGACGTTTTATTCTTCTACGTTTCGGTTTATATTACAATTTGGGCCCCGACCTCCTTGAAAACACGTCGATAGAGAACTCATATCCATGATTAAATATAAAATAACATAAACCCATTTATACACTCACGCGGTTTAATTTAGGTACAAAATTAAAAGAAAGAAATGTAAAATGCAGATATATCGACAACTTTTATTTAGAGAATTTTTTCACCAAGTCTTATTCTTTCAGAAAGCTTAAAACTTCGTAGTTGTCAGGCTAAATTCATGACAGATTAGGCATCTACCTCATATTCTTTTGTGCAAAGCAACGCTCTTGAATTTTATTATCATTAATTTACCGATTAATTATAAGAGAAGAATTTGAGGTGGTATTTACAGCAGTGGATGTAATTTTGATATTTGTAGTCGAAAGGCTGCATATGAAGCGTGTAGGTGTGACATGGAATTTACTCGAGAAACGAGAAAACCTACTAAAAAAAAGCACAGAGCGATCAGACATCATTATTTATACCAGAACCCCACAGAAAGCACTATATCATGTAGACGGTAGAATTTGACGCAGGGCCGTTACTAAGTGAGTGAGGGGAGTTATTGCGAATATGTTGTGATTCTGATCAGTTCTGTAGTTCATATAATTAGATAATGGACCGATGAATTGACGCTTGTTAAATCTGAACTTGAGCTTAACAGACTGAAATCGTCCTGTGATGAGTTAACAGGAATAATTTTCCACTTAATCCCTAGCAGCTGCCTTGCACTCCCTGTGACCCGGTTATGCACTTACCTCTTTCCGGCGGTAGTTATTCAATTTCGCTCCTTAGATATATCTACAGTTGCAGCCTCACAAGACGTTTCTTACTTCAACATCCTGTGGTAACCAATAGCAACTAACTCCGCGGCACAGTCTCTGTTTCATCAGTTAACATTTATCCGAATCTTAAAAAAGTCTATCAAGCCGTTTTTACTGTTACTAATTTCTAGACTTCGTCCATTGTCTGGTATTCTGAATAAAATCACGACGTTTCGAAAAGTGGGTGTTTCGGTCCTCAGGTACAGAATTCCTACTCAGTCGGGTCTTCAGTCCTGAAGATGGAGAGAGCATGTTGCTTCGAAATGTCGGTTCTACAGATGAGTCTACACGGCGCCAAAACACATAACATCATCATCATCATCATCAGCCTCACCGCCGTGAAAATCTCACATTTAGTTGAATGTTTATCATGTCGAAACTTGTTAAAAATAATTATAAACATCAGTTGGTCTATTTTTGTGTCACGTTACCAATTTCTTGCAATATATAAGCTGTTTTTGACAAAACACTACGGGTCAATTCCACTTCACAGTAAAGTACAGATTATATTAAACTGACGAACTTCACCCAGCAACTTTTAATATTAACCCCAAAACCAAACTAAAACAAAAATCCTTGAGTAGTTTGGAGGTGGAGCAGACTAGACTTCTTCAATCACCCACACAACTGTCGATTCTCGATTTGATTCTATCAGGTCTGTAACAGAATTTCGGATTCTGCGACGTCACACGGCGATAAAAAATCGCTCTCCTCCATGTTGACGGCAGACAGCAACCAAATTCTGCGTATCGTTTAGTTTCCACGCAGTACGCAAACAAGTTACGTCACTCGTCAGTTGTAGGTGATCCTCTTATCGCCGTGCACCTCGGCATCATCTTCGGCATAAATGTGATGCGGGTCAGCCTACGCGGTGTACGAAGGCGTTTTCCTTTTTCTTTTCAAGTTTCAGTATGACAAGGAATGCCAGTAAATTGATCCCGTACAGTCTGAAACATTTTCTTTTGAAACACGATCCTTCCCCCCCCCCCCCCTGCCATGTTCCAAACCGCCCAGCCAATTGTCACCAACTAGATGTGTAACCCAATGGCACTGGAGCACGTTTTCCTCTGGATTCACCAGTTTTACCTTACGTTCATAAATCACCGGCACTACGGGTACGAAAGACCCAACCAGCCGTCATGTCGCTACAACGTCAGTTCTCAGTTTTGACTTCATTACTCTAGAATGGAATGAGATTTATTCAGAAGCTTGGAGGTTAATAATGATGAGTATTTATAATACGTAAAAGTGTTCTTTCAGACTTCGCATATCATCTTAATTATAAAATTACGACGTTTCAGAAGCTGGATTTTGCTTTCATTATAAGGTACAAAGGTTTTCTGTCCGATTTCTCCCTTTTCGCGTGATAACGAAAGCAGGAACCAACTTCCGACAAGTTGTAATTTTATAATTTAGACGATGGCCTAAGCCAAAAAGAAACAATTTACACGAGATTTCTTTCGCTGAGCAATTCAAGACTTCTTTTTTTGTGTTTGTATGCAATGCAAAGAGAAGACGTTGTCACTTCGTCCGTATATAAGTAAAAGAACTGTCAGACCCAACTGCACCTTGGTTTTCGAAGTGGACTCTTTCCTTGACGTTTCAAGAACAAATTATTGCAGGCATCTTTTTATTTTCTTCACACGTACTACAAACCTCGTCTATCTCATACTTCTACAAGACATGAAATAACAAGACAGAATGATAAGTTAAACACTTTCAAGTCGCTAAGGCCAATTTTTAATTTTATCTCCTAACTAGTTCTTCGGTAATAAAAGTTGCCTCTTTATATGTGGATCACCAATAAAAGACTTTTTGTGTGTATTGTACACGCTCCCTGACCTGAACCTTACAATCTTCATCGCCCTGGCAACATCAGATGAAGAGTCCTCCATACCACACTGCATCTGAATTAACTAGCAACAGTACCGAATTATACTTGTATCATACCCACAAAAACACAGTGCCCCAGCTTCAAATCCCACTCCATCTTCCTGTCCCTACGGGCTGCACTCAGCAAATAAGGGTATATGGCACGGGTAATTATGTTGAGTAATTATTTTAGAAACACGGCCAAAGACAGGGGCATC
>NW_019059596.1:12498-35795 GCF_000696155.1 Zootermopsis nevadensis | reverse complement strand
AAGTGCAGCGACCTTCGCAAGTGGATGACCAAAAGAACGTTCCTGTCTCAACACAGGGTCATATAACACGCCGCGAAAAACGCGAGTCGCAAGATCGGAGACAAGAAAATACGTTTTAAAATCCATTTAATATTCTGGATGAATATGCCTCGCCATTAGAAAGTTAATCCCCGTTACTGTCAGATGTTCGACTTCTTTGGTTTCGATTTTGCCGATGTTGCCCGCCAAATATGCTGTTTCTTTTCAGAAAACAGAATGACATGGTAACTATACTGGCGAGGGCTGGAAACAAAAGATGGTATGTGATAAAAAGTCATCAGTGTCTGAATTTTGAAGTCTTGCACAGATGTTTGGAACATACTGTACGGACCTCAGAGCAGAGGTTCTCGACCTTTCCAGACTGAGGGTCAGATTCACACCTGGTTACAAAGTCGCTGGCAGCGAGGTTATAAATGAGGGCAATTTATTTAAACTTCACAGCAATTTATTACAAATGTAACTTCCGTACTGTTTATAAAAAGGTTCACATAGGCCAATCACTCATCGTTTTCTTCATCAAAATCAGTCATTATTTAAATATTTTACGCTCCTGCTTGAGTAACGTTCCAATATTACGTTTAATTTCTCTTTCTGAAATTCGCATGCATCAATCGAAGCGCTCATCAGTAAGACGCGTCCTAGTGGTTAATTTGACGTCATTCATTATGCTAAAGCCCAGTTGTTAACAGCGTCATTTACAAAACGTGTTTTCTAAAACCAGAGCCATACTTTTATCCATACAGCCTGACACAGTAGATGTACGCGGGCCGTACATAACACACAGGAGGGCCCCATGAGACCCGTAGGTTGAGGACCCCTGGTTTAGAGGGACTTACAGGCTTGTGTACTTCACCGGCTACCTTGTGAGCGCAATATTTGCAGCGGTCATTGGCTCTGTGAACCGCATTATTTGAATAACATAGTATAATACGCATAGAGACCGTGCCATAGCTCAGTCCCAGGCTTCTCATCGCGGAGGTCCAGGTTCGCGCCCAGGCACTGGGGCAGGTTATACTCCGGGTCATATGAGTTTTCCCCTAGCAGTAACATTCATTCGTGTATCATCTGGGGGATGGACAATGGACCCGTCAGAGACCGTACTTAAGGAGAGACAGTCTCATCCCACCGCAATAAAATAATTAAAAAAACGCACAAACTCTTTATTAACGCTCTCCAGCAAGCAAATATCAAGGGTAATTTGGTATGCAAAGTACCAGAAAAACAGGTATTCTTAAGGTAATCGAAAGAAAATGGAATTTCCATCACAAGTGCCCTATAAAATACGTCGTTGTTTTCGTGAGTCTCATGACTTCAAACACATCACCACAGCAAACAAAGCTTATCTTAACACTCTGTCCACGGCACGAAGGTGGTTACTTATTGCATTTAGTGACGTAGTTCATTACGTCATTATCAAAAAGTTAGTGGATTCTATCTTCAATGTATTTCCAATATGCATACGCCTGTGGGAATTTCAAACACAACTAGGTTTCCTTCTGTGGCCAGATGATTGAATTGTCTGTCGGTAAAGTTACACGCCTCATCTTCATACATCCAACATAATCCACGCCGTTCGTCAAGAAAAGTGTCACACACGTCGAATATTTGTCCATGTTTTCCTTAAAAAGTCAGTTGAACTTAGTAAAGATACAAACTGAAAAAGATGGAGTGTTTGTAAAACATTTCTTCGGATGAAGATATCCGTCTTCTGGGTTATTGCGCTGTGTAGTCTGGTCGATGTTAACATCGACCAGACTACACAGCGCAATAACCCAGAAGACGGATATCTTCATCCGAAGAAATGTTTTACAAACACTCCATCTTTTTCAGTTTGTATCTTTACTAAGTTCAACTGACTTTTTAAGGAAAACATGGACAAATATTCGACGTGTGTGACACTTTTCTTGACGAACGGCGTGGATTATGTTCAAAAGACTCTGTGAAGCGTTCGGAAGCCTCTGGATTATCTTGAAGGACACGTGGCTTGTAAAGTGGCGGTTACAGGGTTCTCTTTCGACGAATAAGAGTAACGTCCAAGGAAGGGCGTTTATTAACCTTGTAAATTCTCTTTGTGTCCACGTGACTGAAGTGGACTTCTATTGGACCAACTCAGTAACGAGGAGTCCTTGAGAAGCCAACAGTTCGCTCAGCTAGTCAAGAAATTCCCCGCCTTTTATGGACCCACAGTTTCTCCACCCTCTTGTCACTTCATCCGTCTTAGCCGGACTCCAACAAAAGCTCCATAACCCTTTCTCCACGTTCTTTCGTTGGTTTATACTAAATTTTACAAGTGTCCTTTGCAACGTGAAGCAACAGAAATATAATAAACATTTGCCTTTTGGAAATAAGTTTAAAATGTGTCATACATTTGTTGTCTACCCTATACAATTAAAATTCTGAATACATAAACGATTCAAGAACAGCGTAGGTGTCCTTGAAAATGAATGAGTCAGACAAAAAACGCGTTAATTCTGTTTCTGCATTGGCTTTTGTGGGCAGATGCGTTGTAAACGGTCATTTCGAATTCGATAGACGAATTCGGTTAAACCTTGAGTCAGAGATGTTAACTTGCTGGCAGAAATCCGAGTCAATCCGTGCCATGGCACGTGTAGGAAATCATAAAATTCTAAGAAAAACTGTCTAGAGCAGTTCTTAAATTACAGAGTTGCTACTCGCGTTATCAGCAGATTAAAACTGGCCACAAACTATGGTTATCTGATACATTTTTTTAGGAGAATACTTGAACATAATGAGAAGACAAGGGTGAAGAAGACGACGTAGGGAGTTCTCTTCAGATGTTATAACAGCGCAGAAAGGAGGTAAAGCTGTCCCACTATACGCCATGTCGGCGCTTGGGAGGAGAGACGGTATAGCTCCTACTCATTCTTATCCTCGGCACTAGATGGGGGTGAGTGGTCAGCGTCACATCCCGGCCGCGCGTTACCCCCGAGAAAGGACCCCGGTACCCATTGGATAGGAGGCTGGGTGGACCAGAGGCTACAAGAAAAATCCTCTGGGGAAAAGGGGTACACAGTATAATTGACGGAAACAAAAACACGCTTTAGAATTTTTTAATAAAAAACTCAAGGACCGAGATCGCTCGAGTACCTAAGCGTAGATGAGTGTGTTCTCATGAAATGTACAGTAGCCAAAGTAAATCAGGAGGGAGTAAATGTGGCCCTAGACTTCTAGGAGGATGAACACTCATGCCGTATGCAACGTAATTGACACTGGTGACCGATTCGCATTCGTCCTGACAGCTTTCGCAATAAGGCGCAGTGTACATTGCTACTGAAGAGCGGACGTCAGTGCTACATATTGGTATTCTGGACGTTTCGTCCAGGAGTGACGTAAGTTTCAGATCGCTGACAGTGAATCGAATGACAGCGTCATTTGCAAGCACAAACAGGGATTAACGATGAAACCATGGACCTCTTCCGACAATCCAACCAGAACTCGTATCGTTTAACACTGTGGTAACTATATATACCACCTACTATAAGTCAACACTTCTGTATTTTTCTCCGGGTGTATTTTTGGGTTAAGAATGATTCTCAGAGTAAACAGCGATTATTTCCCTAAATTATTTATCTTCGCCACAACATCCACCCAGCCTCATACACAATGCGTACCGGGGTTCTTTCCTCGAAGGCAAAGCGGCCGGGGCGTGAAGCCGACCACTCACTTCTTTTCGCACCAGCATACGCTGTTATACATATTTTAAATAAATTATAACTCTGAAATGAACAGAGTTGCTGATATGATACGAAGCATGTCATATTGGAGTAAACCTCAAGTTTGGTTTTACAATTTACATTTTATTTTAGCGTTATGGAATCTTTAAATCGAGATCAAATTGTGGTTCATTCTGTATCATGTCCTCTAATCGCCCAGCAATATCAAGGCTGATGTTTGTCAGAGATCTACGACCCTATTAATAAGATTCGTAACAACTTCTGATTCTTTCAAAGTCGAGGTACATGAGAACCAGGTCGGTCTCGAATCCTCTCCGTAGCCTTGGTTACATAAACTAAGACACAAGCGTTAACTTATAATTTCGACGGCGTAGCGAGAGACAGCACTTGAATCAGCAAGCACCAAACGGAAGCCGACAGGAATGTGTGTAAGGGTACTAATTGACAGTAATGCCTCACAATGGAGTTACACCGGACGTTGCTATGACAATCATCCGTCATTCTCGTAGCCCAGTCTTACTCAATCCATCCATTCAAATAATCTACACAATGGTTAAGATCCATCTGCCCATCACCCAAACGGCGTGTCAAAGATGAAAATTGTAAATAAAAATATTTCTTCTGAAGAGACAAACCCCAGGAAAATTGTAGATTCCTGCTTCGGAAAATTATGCACAGATGCTTACTACTTCCATCATCAGGGCCAATTTCTGCGACACTGCTAAATCCCATCAGAGTTACCACGAACCTTAGAATCAATCATTTTATCCCACATGTGAACGTTTTATTAACCTAAGGCCAAACGATACACGGGTACCCTATCAATTCTAGCAGTTTGAAGCAGATAACCAAGAGTTTCTAAGCCATTAAATTCCGGATGGACTGAAAACCTAAGACAGTCAGCCCTGGAGCAGATGCAGTTAACTGCGCATGTGGATATGGACCAACTTTTCCCTTTAAAATACCACAAGTACCCGATGAAAAGATAAATCCAAAGATCAGTACAAACTCGAAAACAAATCTGCAGACGTAAGACTAGAAAGATTAAAACCAACGCAAGGATATGACACAAGCTCGTGTATCGGAATAAATTAATGAAAATCATTCAAAACGTCAAGCAACCAATTTTGCTTATTATTTTGATTATACACAAGAATTACTGAACAATCATTTCAATTTCGAAGCGTGTACGTCACAAGTACCAGGCGAAGGTCAATGTAACTTAGCACAAAAGAAAACATGAAAGAAATTCTGCATAATACTGATACCATCTATTGGTTGCAACTAATACTACAAGGAACTATAACCGATAAAACAGACGTCTGTAATTACCGTCTGACACTTCGAACAAGGGAAATAGTAGTGAACATAAAATACGCACACCAATATTCCCTGCTCAAATGCAATATAATTTTATAGCACACACACAATATATATCCATATAACGTTCTAGGGCTGTGGTTCTCAAATTATGTATGGATCATGAAGGGCATTCTGGTAGGTCACGAAGGTTACCAAAAGCAGATAATTTTTCACAAATAAACATAAATAGATAGACATGGCTGCATGTGAAAGTAAAAAACAATACTGTTTTGAAAACTGGATCAGTAATTGAGGTTAGCTGTTTCAAATGGACCCAACTGAGTAGGTGCCCCTCTTTCATACACCTGAGGATGACAGATCCAGTTTTCCAACTTTTTTTCACCCCAGAACACCAAATGATGGACAAAGTCCAAAAACTCAGTGATCAAGAATTTAATACATTATTGTCAGAACCCTTTAGAATCGACGAACCTGAATGTTAAATTCACAAAAGTGGAATTCTGATTTGAAAGAATTATATCTGGCTCTTTCCACAAAAATGACTTTTAAATTTGCATCAGGTACTTGACAAGGCAGACATGCCTAAATATTGCTATGGTATTTGTACTGTGCACAACAAAAAGTATATAAATGGTGTAGATGGTTATTTATATTTGACATGGACATTTTTCATTCCCAGATATTCAAATGTGGCCTCCCAGTTTAAACACTTCCCCACTTAAGGTTACAAACAAGCTGAGTACAGATATATCTGGCAAAAGAACATAATTTTTGCGATTTTTTGTAAGTACGCTACATTTATGCTCTCTAACATAACCTCAAAATTTTGTCTGAAGAACTGACATTTTCTTATGCTTGGGGTCACAAGGATTTGAAGAATATCAATAATGCGGTCAGTCATAGATGAAAAAAGGCTGAGAACCACTACTTTTTATAAACTCATCATTAATTCATGATCCATTTTTTTTTTCTTCACGGTCAACTTGACCTTCTCCTCTCTTAACGAACATGTGAATCACTTTCAGACAACTAAACCCTCGTGGCATAACATTTCATTAGCGCTAACACTTCTTGAACTTTGCTCAACTATTCCACTACTGTTCAACATTTAATTCTGAATATGCAGTGCTAATGGTCACTGAAATGTCTGATAGAATTAAACAAGCAAAATGGCTCACGCCCCACAATCAAAAAATGAATTAAAAACACCAGCCGCAAAGGTGGAAGATCATTTACATTATGTTGTGGACTGTGCTCTTTGGTTCAGAAAGAGATTAATTTATTGTAAATAACCAATGTCCTTCCTGAATCATACAAAGGCATATTCACAATATATTTCTTACTTATCTGTTGTTGTTTCCGAGGTTTTAATCACTTCGAAACGGCTTTTAAAATTTAAAATCAGAGTCTGGAGAGGGACTATTAAACACTACACTTCTGAGAACTAAGAGAAAATATGCAATGGTCTGTTTCTATGATCCTACCTGCCCGGAGAGCATACAGCAGGCCACCACCCCGAGAGACCACCAATCCACTGCATGTCCATATGGCTCCATGCTCACCACCTCTGGTGCTACACAGAAAGAATTTATCTCATAAGCAAAAGCCATATAAACGGAATCAACACTTTCAGTGCTTAGTTTAGCTGAGGAAAAAGAAATCTTCTTTGATAAGTCTGCCTGCATTGTAACTTACAATTCCAAGCAATAAAAAAACCCAAGATATTGTTGGCTTTAATTATCAAGAAATAGTAGACTATACTTCCAAAAGTTGTGTCGTCGTGTTGTCGTGGTAGTGGGGCTTGAGTACCTCAGTGACCCCAAGAGCTACTGGTAGGACCTCCCTAGCCAGAATGGTGGAGGGGGAGAGGTCAGACTAAGACAGGTACCCTGGTCCTACAGGTTGGGGGTTGGTCGCAAGGCTAACAACCTTGCACCGTAAAAAGGAAGACGTTTCGAAACCTCGATCAAAGACGGACCTAACAGAAGGACCGAAGTGAAGAGGAGAATTGAGGAGGCCATGGGAATACGGACCGGAGAGACATAGAAGAAAAAGATGTTATTGAAATGTTAGAATATACATCAGATTTACTAAACAATGACAAATTTTCCAGCTCCTGTAAAGGGGTGTGCTGCATGCGCCTGTTGAAACCTCTGCTTTATGGTGCTGTAAGTTGATCAGTTTTTAAATTACACAAGTAAAATTTACAGGCAGAGTAGATGAAAGTCCAGGTTATTAACATGGTTACTCATTGAATATAAATTCTGTTTAAACTCATGGTAAAACTATAGAAGCCATAAAAACATACAAATTCATGTGAAAACTGTTGAGATGACATAGATAAAACCTGGAATTAGCAAACAATACATAATATGATCTTTTAATCATGTTACTTACCCATGTACTGTCTGGTACCACATATTGTCGTGGTTCGAGATCCATATTTTATCCACTTCGCTAATCCAAAATCTATCAACTGAGCATGACCTTCATCATCAAGGAGAATGTTCTCCAGTTTGATGTCCCGATAGATAACACCAGCATTGTGTAAAAAGTCTGAAAACCAAAATTTAACATTCACACCGCAATGTACAGTGGGGAAAAGAAACCAAAACATATATGGAATATAACCTATAAAACAAGGTACTTGTGGGTTATCGGGACACATCGCTTTAAAAATAGGTTAGGTTAGGTTAATGTGTGGGGATAAATGACATATACTTGAAAGTTGTTATATTTTATTTCAATAAATGACAAATTATTATATTTTATTTGGATACGCAGGTCCAGATATTCGACTCTCCCGTTTTGTGTCCCGATAACCAACAAGTACCAAAAATAGTTTGTAGTAGTCTGTGATTACGATATCACAACACTGGAGATAAGGCAAAAAAATTATATTTTTCAATATCTGGGATGTGAAATATGTAACAACAATAAAACTTAAAAATTAAATTACAAAGAACATTTTTAAACACTTCAAAATATTATCATTTGGTCAAAACTCTAGCACTAAATCAAGATGCAGGAAACGGCCTTCAATATTTGCATTACATCAGCTGAAATGTAGCAAAAATAAGGTTAAATTTAGGTTAACAAACTTCATATGGCCTACATACACTGCTTGCTAATAGGGGTCCAAATAAGGAATCATAAGGGTTCCTTGGTAACATAAAAATTAGGCAGAAAGAATAATTTAAAAATCAACAGACTTAAATTATTTAAATATACTACTAAGTTCTAATTACACAGGATTTGTAACATGCCGCAGGAAATGAAGTGCTAACGTTTACCAATATAAGCCAAACCGGCCTACCTAAAGCAAGGGAAATCTCGGCAACATAGATCCGCACCAGTTCCTCAGGCAAAATTCCATAACTCTGGCAAAGTTCAAGTAATTCTCCACCAGATACAAACTCACTCACTGCAACAAGACATTGGTGGTGTTAAGAATGAGTGTATCTCCCCCAATATTGTCAGGGTGATTAAGTCGAGAAGAATGAGATGGGCGGGGCATGTAGCGTGCATGGATGGGACAAGAGGTGTGCACCGGGTATTGGTCAGGAAGCCTGAGGGGAAGAGACCGCTGGGGAGACCTAGACGTAGATGGGAGGATAATCTCAGGCAGGATCTATGGGAGATAGGAGTTGAAGGAAACTGGATTTTGTTGGCCCAGGACAGGGTCCAGTGGAGGGCTTTGGTTAATTCGGTGATGAACCTTCGGGTTCAGTAAGCCATCTAGTTAGTTAGTAAAGAATGAGTGTATTGTTACACCTTTCTTGTCAGCAATGTAGATACATACAGCAACTGTTTGGACCCAAGAAAGTAAATAGACCAATTCACATGTGTTTGAAAGAAACTTAAAAATTTGCAAAGGTAAAAGTTTTTCTGAAATACTTATAAGAACCATTTCTAACATAGGAATTCCTTTATTATCACCGCTTTTAAACATCACTTTCCTATTGTTGTGCAACAAAGGGAAAACCTGTCCTGTTGTGAAAAATGTGATAGACAGACCCAGAAGGTGTTCTTTGCACATACTGGAGCATGAAGAACACTTAAAGACTATTAACAATCTTGCTAGCAACAAGCATGTCATTACCAAAATACTGAACAAGATCATACGTACCGCTTATGTTTCCTCATTTGCGTACAGTTCTGTAAATTCAGTGATCAAATGCTTTGGATCTATATAACACATTTAAAACTTACCTATGAACAACTGTTTCCTGTTCTGCCAGAAGAACGGACAGTTTACTATGAATGGGTTGTGTCCACACATGGACTGAATTCCCACTTCATCCTTCACCTGTTGCACTGCATTCTCTGAAATTATCTGGAAAAAACACCATCCTAATAGAGATTTGAAGTTTTCATGGTGTTTAATGTGCTGATTGCGATCATTTGGGTTATAACACAATGTAGTCTTGTAAGTGGATACTGACATTTCATAGTAACCTATCACCTCTACCTTCAGTGTGAACACAGTTCGCTGAAACACTGATAACAACATAAGAAAGTATGTGGTACACTAATCCAGAAGACCACAATTCAAAAACATGATTCTCTTTGTTAACCAATATTCAAAATGTGGAAAATAAGAAAAATTTTCATCTCTACACATGTGCACTTATTACACAATTTTTAGTCTACTTTGCTTCCTCGAGATAAAAAGTAAATTTACATGATAACTGGGATGTTTGTGTATCCCTGCCTTTCAGCTGTGGAAGAACTAAATGATTTTCACTAAATGTAGTATGAATGTTATTCTACTGGAGACTATATCAACCACATATATTTTTTTAATTTCCCACAATGACCAATAAGAACATGGAAGATGCATGAACTTGCGAGGAAAAGATAGAAATTACAGACATTTGGTAAAACAGCCAAACAGGATTTTACATTCTTAAATGTAAAGAGATAGCAAGTACCTGAGACTTGGATAGAATTTTTAATGCATATATCTCATTTGTGTCCTTCTTTACAACTTTGTACACTTTTCCAAAGGCCCCTCTTGATATTGTACTAATCACCTGAAAACAAACATTAAATGATTAAATTAGTTGTAGTGGCATTTAGATCAAACAAATATGCAGATCATTATGAATGATCAACTGTAAACAACATAAAGGAAGGAGGTAATAAATTTTAAGGAAAGATTCAAGCGCTTACTAAAATGACTGACAAAAACCATAAAGAACTTCTGTCAGGCTCTAGACAAAGACATGACGCCAGAAACTCCTTATGTCTCACAGTTTCTTAAGAGTTACATAAGACCGAAGAGCTTCAAATAATATAAAGTACGCACCTGAAAATCTCTTTCTGTTATGTCACCTTTAATTTTAAATTCAGGCAAAAAGACGGCTTCAACATAAGACACTGGCCAGGCTGTTTTAGCAGCCTCCAGAGGGTCACTGAGAGTTGTTTGACGCCACCTATAAACAAATTCAAAATGTTTATTCTTCACTTTAAAAATAATTTTATTTCACCATAATTTATACAAATCTTTTTTTCTGAATTAGTTCAATCAGTTCGTTTCTATTTGTTACCAAACTATAGGCAACATAAATTTGACCTCACCTCCGTCTTGACACCCTGGACCATGGCCTTGAAACACTGCATGTTGACTGGTAACTAACAGCACTTGCAAATGATCTTCCACTCAGATCACTGGTAAAATTTGACAAACTAATCTGAAATCAGATTCACAGTATTAGACAGGTACAATTATCTCTCTAGGCATAGGGAACATCCCAATAGTTGAACGCTCCTTGTTCCCTCTTAACCTACTTTCGTATTCTCACCTGACTGGTGTATGGCTGCCGTATTCCGACATTTCTTAAATGTTTGGTAGTTGTTCCAGATGCATGCTTTCTGCTTGAATTTCCCATTAAATATGCACACTAATTGTATGCAGTGACATTAGTCCTGGCTTAAAAGTTCGAACGTCTCTTCATAATGCATCAAATTATAATTCCCACCAACAGTTTTTTGTTTCAACAGCTGATATCACGGTACTTCGTATTCAAACGTAATTCTACTAACTTGCAAAAAAGCTAATCTTTAAAAAGTTCTAGTTAAACAGGTTTATTTAAATGGTAATGCTACCTGGAATTTCATTCTTTCAGTTACCACTTTACAGAACACTGCTAATATTCCTGTGACTATTCTGGTTGGTATCCGGTTCCCCTCCTTCCTATCTAATTTGGTCAATCGAAGGATAACCAGGAAAATGGCTGGCGCTGTTGGAAATTCTCTTCTACATCGAATTATTTCTGCTGTTCCTGCACGGGCTATTCATGGCCCATCAGCTGGAGAGCATTCAGGTTTTTGTTCATTGATAACGATTAATTTATTTTAGTTTCATAAGCACTGTCATCATTTTAACCGTCGTTATCATGAAATAGTATTTCTTACAAATTTTATCACGTATCTAACATTAATTGAATATTACTGCCCCCCCCCATTACGAAAAAATGTGGGTTTTTTAAATTTTTGGGTGGTTATTTGAATATGATAATTGTTGCAAGACATATGAAGGATCACATCCCAGTTTTCAAGTGATGAGAAATTTATAATGCAGTTAACCCAGGGACCTTATCTCCAGAAGAAAATAGTACTATAGGCACATACCTGTCTTATGTGACACTGCTTTAAGTACCATGAAGATGCAATAAATATATCAGGTGATAAAGATTATCTGCTAGTTGAGAGTATCTTACCAGGTGGTTTTTTGCTGTCTATTAGGTGGGTACAAGCTGTGGAAGAATCTTTCCTTTTTTGTTGCCTTGCCAGCGGTGGGACTCTGCATGGTGCATGCTTATCTCAAGCACCAAGAAGAACATCACCATGAACGACCAGAGTTTATTCCATATGAACATCTACGGATAAGAAATAAGGTCTCTCTTATTGAATAGAAGCTCACCAGTTTGCTGTAGTGTCTAAAATTTTTCTTGATGATGCCTAGAAATTTTTTAATATTATTCTGATGGTTTTGTATCTTTGCATATTATTGTTTAACATTTTCAAATTTGTGCCATGTAGTTCTGATTTCCATAGTGTGACAGCTTCAGCATTTGCAATTACATTTATGTGACTGTTCTTTCCATTTCTGATAAAAATATATATATACACACATATTTCTTTGGTGGGTCCTCGATTTTGGAGATGGCTTCTAAACATACAGGAAATTGGTCCTGGCCTGAGCATGGATCTCACATATATACTTGTACTGAAATCTACTCTGCTATAGGCATAGCTGCATGTCTGTGAAACTCACAAGTGTGACTGTGCATATTTTAGGTGAAGGTCCAGTGCTATTGATCATATAGCTTTAAAAAATTGTGTGTGATTGTCCAGTGTTTGAAATGTATTCTGTTTTATTGAAGTTCTTTTCCACATACCTGTAAATAAAAGAAATATTTCTACTATGAATACATCTGAGGTTAGGTTTCAATTTTCATTACATTAAGAGTTTTGGTTTATTATTCGTGATCATCATACTGCAAGAATAATTCAGTAGATGCTGAATTTTAAAGTTAAATTTCTAATCCCTGTTTTGTTAAATTCAATAAAATGTTTCAGTAAAAACCAGTGTATCAAACCATGTTTTGCTACTGAATGGCTTATAATCAAGGATTTTAATTTCTGAATGGATTTTATATTCACTTTTGCAGAGATTCCCTTGGGGTGATGGCAACCATTCACTGTTCCACAACCCACATGTAAATGCTTTGCCTGATGGATATGAAGAGTAGCCAAAAAGGTTTTGTGCCAGTGCAGATATCAGAAGAATTTAGTGTTGTGCATCAGCTTGTACAAGCAAAACTTAGCTTTGACAGTACAGACTTGTGCACTGCATTAGTATGTGTATGTATTTTCATTATTCCAATGTTACATGTGTAATGGTTGCTGTAGATATGAATAAACAAAACGTATCTTTCATGTGTTTCAAGTCTTTAATATATTCATCCCTTATTTCTCTACCATATCCCTTTCTCCTATATTCTGTTCCTATTGTTTTGAACTTAGAAAAGCAAAGAAAAATATCAGCTGTGCTAGGTACTATGCTATTTTAGGTTTTTGTCACCTCTATTAGAAATACTTATAAAAGACTTGATAATAGCAGCAATTGGAAAGCAGAACATTTTGCCATCCAGCACCATCACTGAGAAATTACGTGCTTCTGTGCAATGAAATGTGTCAAAGTAAGCAAACACACCTATAGTTTCATGCAAAATTTCTAATTATTATTACCTGTCTAAGTAAATTAATAGATATATAATTGACCATGGACAGGTTCAACAGAACCACCCTCATATTATAATAATCCAACTCTCTAATAATTGCTTCCAATTTTGAAGCAATATTTCTTGAAAGATTATAAGGACCAATGGCTGGCTCATATGAATACAATAACAAAGCTTCAAGTTCAATAAAAGGTGAGGAATTAATTGACTAGCTAAGCAAGAATCAACTTCTCAAGGATTCTGTTCCATGTAGTTGTTCTGCAGACAAAAAGTTTTAGTTTCATAGCTTAGAACTGTAACTAGGATGTAAACTTATTGTAATTTGGTTATTACCCAAAGTTACAGAACATTCTGATACCTACTGATACAAAGCCCAAGTCCACAATGCATGCTTCAGGACCTGTACCAATCTGTGAATTCAAATGGCTGAGAAACCCTGATCGAAAATCTTATTCATCCATCATCTAAACTGGTTAAGCTTCAACCATCAAAATTGGAATACCTAACTTTTGTCAGAGTTCACTGACAGAGAGTGTCACCTAATCATAGTACCACTTTCAAGAGGAGTGGAAGAATATTTTTAAATTTAATGTTACAATTGGACTGGCTGGCCAGGTTAGAAAAACGTATGTATGATGACGAATCTCAAATCACAAAATATGATTTTAATGTTCCTAGCTTTATTCTTTTCTTTGACTGAAAAATAAGAATGGATATTTCACTACAGGATTAATGACAAAGTTTAAAAATATAACCACTTCATAACTTTCCAGAAATTTAATAAAATCATGGACTGAAAACAAGATTGTCTAAATATTGTACTATGATAAAATGCATCACAGTAAAACATCAATGTTTAAAATAATCAGTCAGTTATGTTGTACTCATGATAAGTACGCTTACATAGCTATAAGACTTAAAAAAACATTTTTTTAATGTTAACAAGTAAAGATTTATAGAAAGTAAACTGTAACAAAAATATACTACAGATTCTAGGTAAGCATGTAGTGTCATGACAGAATTTGGCATGTATGTTTTGTAGAAGGTTCAAGCACTGATGAAGCAACAATCAAAACTAAACTCACTAACAACTCTTAATTTTTCACAGTTAGGCAGAATAGATCTATGAGGTTCTTTAACTTCTAAGCTTTCTAAGCTACCCCTACTTTCCTTCACTTCAGGCAGGAACTAGTAATGCCTTACATCAAACATTTATAAAACTGGTTATACACATGCATGTACAGACAGCTACACATCCACCATGGTGAGCAAATTAACACTGGATCTTTGAAAAAGATTATGCCAATAATTAAAACTTGATATTTCATAAAATAACTAACATACAACAGTAACATTTACTAAAACTTAAAAGCTGTCCTGCTACATACTACTGAGGAACTAGGAGGGCGAGAGGAGATATAGCTCCTACTATTTATGCAGAAATGTAACATAGTAACAGTTTGTTGGAAAAGGAAATGTATTCCAGTTTCAAGATTAATGTCATTAACTTGTGGAAAGAAAACGTTCAACCAAACAACAAATGACTTACATTTATTCTAAATAATTTGTAAGCTCTGAAGAGTTTATTTAGACAAAAAAGTAATTTCCGTCAGTCAATCACTTCATGAAATACACACCCTTAGAAATATGGATATTCTTTTTCAGTGATCCAGTAGAATATAGGCGGCACATCTTGCCAAAACAGAACCTTGTAGTAAACACGAATGTGTATGTCAATTACTCTTCAGCTGCAGTTGACTCACTCCACAAAACCCTTCCTTGGAAAATCACAATATATATGCCACCCCTTTCAAATTATATTTCAAAATTTCTCCTACATGCATCCCCTTCTTATATTCCATTCCAGGAAACAACTCAATTATGATGCTGGACCAATCAGCAAGCTCCCCACAAAACTGTGATCATCATACTATGAATTATTAAGGATTATGCTTAATTAATTACCTGAAGCAAATTGTTTTCTGGACATTATCTATCGTCCAAGATTAAATAAAATCAATAAACACGACAACATTTTAGGAGATGGAAGATCAATTTGCTTCAAGAACACACCACTGTCACAAACTTTCAGACTTAAGTTAATTAATTACCTATTTAAAAATCATCTAGGTATAGAAAACAAATAGTAACTGCTATACCACTCATTTAATGAGCTTCCCTTAAAATAATACTGGCACACAAATGTCACATAAAACTGGGAACATCTGTTAAAGCAACTAAACTAAAAATCCTTTTGTCAAAAACATTAATTAATGGAATTTTAATTTCTCAAAATTATGCAATATTAACTTAAGACAGTTACAGTTTATAGATTGCAGAGTATATTATAATACATAGCTGGACTGTTATAGACCAGCTGTGTGAATATAAACACTCTGCATAGATTTGCAGATCATTTCAAATACACACAGCAAACAAGAAATATGACTATACACTATATCATACACTAATAAGATTTCATTAAGCTGGGTGCTAAATCAGAGAGGAAAGCTCATCTGAAACTAATTTTTTTAAATGTTTACAAATGGTTCAATGAAATGAAACAGACAAATACAAGTTACAAATGTAAAAGGAACATTGTGTGCAGGCCAGAAATAAAAATGCAGTCATTGTTTTGACAGAATGGCAGAAACGTCTAATTCACTGGACATCAGATGGGACATAAGGGATGAGGAAATCACAATGCAGTAGTAACAGGGAATTGATAAAGCAATGGATGGAATGAATTTGAAATATGAGACTGGAATGAAGGACAGTTATGAGGTATCAGAAAGGGAAACCTATGGAAATGAAAAAATGAGATGATCTGTAACTGACATCATATAAAATAATATTTACTGAATTTGCACACAGTTTACTGAACTGTTCTCATTTAGCACTGTGTATTTTTGGTGCACTGGGGATACTGTCATAACAGTAAGCACCGAATAGAACTCTATTTTACCCTACGTATATTTTCAGTTGATGATGGACACAGCTGATATGCCAGACTTCTATCATTTACCTAGTTTGGTGTAGCACAGGTATGTGCTGAAGTAGTATGTTCAAGAAAACCAGTGATACTGTTTGGTTAAAAAAAGTCACTTCACATTGAAACAGAATTCAGTTCTGTACTTCTCATGCAAGTGCCTTACAACAACACTACTACGAACACCTCCCAATATGGTGGCAATATTTCTCACTATAGTGCCTCACTGATAACAACACAAGCTGACCGCATCAATAGCTAGCTTAGTTGTCTGGTGGACAGAGTCCATACATATATATGTATGTACATTACCACACATATACATCTCACCAACACATATAGGTGAGAAGACAACATTCTTTACTAAAACTAAACACAGTATCGCAATAGGACTGTTTCCTAGGAAGTTACAATTCCCAATGACGACACTACTGGACGATACTATTCTAGAACTAAATCTGTTCTAAGTTAGATGTATCATTTATCACTCATAAATTATAGCTGCAACATCTAATCTCTCTACTCAATATCATATTTTCAATAAAAGAAAAATATCACTATTAACAATAGCTACAAAATTAGATAACAGTCACATTTAGAAGACATCACAATGTATACATCAGCTAACCTCTCTCTGGTATATGAACCAGTTTCCTAAATACATATCTGCAAGAAACTTTAACAATAAATTGCTTTTAACCAGCCTGTAATGGCTGATACAGAAGTGTTTCAACTACAAATAACTAGCAAGTAAAGGGAAAGAAGTAGTTTATACCATAGCAGATAACTAGCACCAGCTATCTAAAGAGGGAATGTGGCCATTAATACATACAACTGTCTGCAACTTATCACATTCACTGTGCTGCTGTAAATCCAGAAATCTAACATAACAAATATAACAACACTCATAATCAGTAGTGGCAGTATTTAGCAGATTCATTTGACCAAATGTTTCATTATTGAGATACTGGATCCTCTGTAGCCTGTTCCAAAATGATTCCTGCAACCAAGTAAGAGGGACAATTTATAACAATGTGATAGTAAATTTTATTGGAAGACAACGAAAAATCGTAAGTTTACCCCAGAATAAGAGATTAATGAGACCAAAGACAAACAAAACTGGAAAAACGAAAATACACAAAGCATTACGTTTCAGTAAGTAAATCCTTTGCAGCTATAAGCGTGAATCAGAAGAGACTTGAATTGAAGGTTCTGAGAAACATGACAGGAAAGTGAGAATAAGGAATGGACTGGATAAAATATTGCAGTGGACTGGCAGCATTATGCAGACGGACTAAAGTAGAATACCAAGTTCAAAAAACCCGAGAATGATGCGTTGTTGCACTTTCAAAACTGTCTAATATGTCAACAATTGTCACCTACTGCTTCTATGGCGAAGGCATGTCACAACATTCGTCTTGACCAACTAAGGAAACTTACAGAAACCCTAATCAGAATAGCTGATTTCTGACACTTCTCAATGCATCAGTGATGTTCAAGTTATTAATCACAGTCACATGGAAAGTCTTTTGTATTTCCCTCCAAAAATAATGGACTTACCAACTCTTGCAGAATTAATTAAAGATTATATGATGCATCTGTCATCAGCTAATGAAGAGTATGAAGGCAAGGCCATTGCAATTACATGTGTTATATACATTCTTCAAAGGAAAATTTATAGGAGAACTAAGTTCAGCCAAAAGTGGTTCACCATACAAAGATAAATACTTACCAATGATTTAAGTAGTGAAAAAGTTGATAGAGCTTATGCCTGGCTTCAAATCCTGGAGCTTTAGGAATCAGATTATGATACGCTTGGTAAAATGTACTATTAAAACCTCCAAACATTCCAGCAATGGCCAATTCAAATTCATGGTGTCCATAAAATGATGCTGGGTCAAAAACAACTAGAAAAGAGAAAATAACAACATTCAGAAGCTCAACTTGTTTCATTAAGTTCACAGTCTTCAAAGATATTTTACAGCTTTGAGTTTTATACTGGGAATGGAACACATCAAACGTGGATAGTGGAAAAAATTAAAACATATACACCAATGGGGTTGGGGGGGAGAGAGAGAAAGAAAAGAAAAGACAATGCTCTAAAAGGATTAAAGAACTCTGTTTTGCAACAACTTGGCCCATTACAGGGAAGAATAATGATGATTCATTGTCATATTGGACTATGCAAAGAATCTTACCTGGCCCTGTTGTTGATTCTGCCACATTTCCACCCCAAAGATCTCCATGTAACAGTGATGGTTCTATAGTCATATCCTTAAAGAAGTTTGGAATTTTGTGCTGAAGCCTGGACCAGAGTTCTCTCGATTCTTTATCACCATACTGAAAGAAATTCATGTCCCGTAGTACACCAATGCTCAGAAAATTGGTAACAAGTATTAGAAGCATTTTTCACTAATGAGTTGCATTTTATAGTGAAAAACATAAGTTTAAATAACAAATACAATTTCTATATAAATTCATCCCTGTAATTAACATTTCTGAACATGTATTATGTTAAGTGCAAAAAATTTAATACATTGTGGGGTGACTGTGTTTTTTCATCAGCCTGTACGTTTCATACCTGAAACTACTCAACAGACTTCAATTTAATTTGGTGCTTGAGGTCTATACTAAAAGAAGACTGGGGAATTTAACTTCTTGAAATTTTATCAAATATAACCCATGCATCATATGATGGTCAAACTTCATTCTTTTTATCAAGTGCAATATGTGTACAGGAAACTGATAAATTACATACGAGCTCTCTAATATCTACAGCATTTACAGTATTTTAAAGTTTTACAGTAGGATGTACTCATTACTTAATGAGTAACATCATTACTTACATCTTTCTCAATCAATTTCAACTGGTGTTCAAGCCTTTGTCTTGCATAGAATGTCTGCAAATAAAAGAAACTAATTCATTACAAAATCAAAATATATGACAAAATTGAGACCAGATGCACTTTATTTCCCTCAGGCCAATTATTTGGTGCATAACTCCAGTGCCAGAGGATAATATTAAAATGGATATTAGGGAAATGGGGTAGATTGGAGTCATCTAGATCAGGACAGAGACTAATGACAGGCTTTTATGAACACAGCGACAAACCTTTGGGTTCCTTAAAAGACATGGAATTTCTTGACTAGCTATGCAACTATCAGTTTCTGAAGAAAGAATCTGCTCCTTCGAATGTGTGATTTAGATTGCAGTTTCTTTAAATATGATCAACACCACAAATGTTTGCTTCCACAATGTTTGCTGGCTAATAGTTAAGAAGTACAGCGGAAGCCCCAAAATGCAAACACGAACATCAAGAAAGAAAAAGTGTCAGTACTTTGCAAAATAGCTAAACTGAATTTTCACATACTGCAAGTTAAATAACATTTAAGGTTTATCAAATAATGAATTGGAAAGGATATGGAATGAAGTGGTCACAGACTATTTTAAGGTACTATTTGTGCACTTGTGTGTAATAAATAAGGAAACATACATGTTTCTGTAGTCAGTTTTCTGATACCTCCTGACAACAAAATAAGAGTGCATTACACTTAATTTAAGCACAGGTGCTCAACACTATACCATAATGCATTCAGACTCAAACATATTAACTATATCAGATTACAGTTTCCAGATTTAATAACACACATGCTTACTGGCCAGTCATCACAGAATGTGTTGTCCTGAGGCAGATAGCCACAGCAAGTTGTGGTGTGAAATCCAAACTGGTTCACATACAGTAGCCTGTCTTCATCTTCATTGTCATTTTCTGTTCCCTGACCCCCGACATAGCTCTCCTGTTCTTTCTGTTTCTTTCCAAGTTCTGCATTGTGCAGGTGCATTCTGGCCAACTCCTCCCCGAGCTGACGGGAGTAGCGAGTCAGACCCTTCAGGTCTAGGTACTCCAACACTAGAACAGCTCCACCCTCTGGGTTGTCTAATACATGAAGTGGCTTTGGAACATGCACTGTCTGTGTTGCAGCAATAGCTTTCAAAGAGTCACTTTCACCATCAAACATCTCCCGTGCCTAAAACAGACATGCGTCTCGAATTGCATATAAGTAAATTATTTGACTATCATACTAATACATTCACAGACTGACAATTTAACTAACACTCTCACTTCTCATTGACTAAATAACTGACTTTTTGAGTGACTAATCACTGGCAAAGAGTAGTTTATTGATAATAAGGGGTTCTAACTTCTGTATATTACAGTTAATATTACTGGATTTCTGGACTTTGCCCATCACATAATATTCTGAAAAGAACACAAAGTTTTCAGAATCTGGATCTGTTTCTGTTTTCCCTACCTGCCCAAATTTTTTCACTATAACCTATGAGAAAAACCATGTCAAAGAACTGATTGTTGCAACATGGACAGTAAACATTAAGACATGCAGAATTTTTTAGTGTCTTGCAATAACCTAACCAGAGTGAAAATTAGTGCATCCATTTACCTAGTATGACATACTGTAATTTTCGTTAAATTACAAAATACCCTAATCAGGCAGCCCAGCAATAACCCATACCTACATATACAGTATTAATTTTCTAATATATCTGACATACACTGCACAATATGAGAGAACTCCTGGACGTAACACTCCACGCAACAGTTAAAACAATCATTATTATGACTTAAGAGTTTGATGGTGAAATAACAATTGGTTAACAAGATGATGCTTGCAGAAGATTCTATCTTAAGTCACTCCATCAAAGATAAATATATGCTCAAATGTTAGTACTTATATTTTTAATATCTTAGTTGTTAGACAGCACTCATGTATTGTATTGTAACCAATAGTCTTCCTACAGTATTGAAATTACAGATGGCTTGATATAGCTGAAACATGTTCAGTAATAATTAAATATTTGATTACAAATCCTTTAACAATTTGTCGTAACATGTTGCAACAGCTTTAATTAATTGAATTATAGACATCTTCACAAAATACTCATCAATTCACCAGCATCACCATAAATTCTTTAAAATAATCTTGCCACATCAAGACACATTGAACATCCCTAAGTTTGTGTATGGGCAGTATGTATTAAAACAAAATATTTCATGAATATAATTAACCTGTGGCTTCTTGTTGTACTTCACAAAGACAGTCCCTGTGTCAATGAGATATGCCTCTCCTTCATTTATACATCCGCCACCACCTTTCCCAGTTCTCTTCAGTGTGACTGTCCCTAATGCTTCTTTCAGAATTTCATCCATCCTGGTTTCTGGAACAAAAATATTACTGCTGCTACTAAAAATGGGCAGATTATACAACTATTAGGGAGGTCATCATCCACATGTCACAATTTTTTCTTCACGACAAGACCAATATAAATTCAAATGGAACAAGTTTCTGCTTCACTTGAGAATCCTGTTTCCAGTTCATGCATTTCCTCCAACAAGAACGCTATCTTCGTATGATAGGAACATCGCACAACGTGCAATCAGACAATTACTTTCAGCATATTAACACACAGTGTATAACTAAGCCTAGCAATGACAGCTCCAAACTTACGGGATCAGTAAAAGCAAAGTTTGAAATACTTTCGAACAGACTACTCTTCGGTTTTATTTATTCATGAAACATTTATCTCGCTTCAAAACAGGATAAATAAAACGACTTACTATTAGTATTCTATCGACATATCTTCTTCTCTTTTGACGATTCCTACCTAAAACACACAAATAAAAAGCAAAAAGGTTATACGACAACCATTCTCTATAACTTCTTCTTCTTCTTTTTCTGCCCATAGATCTCAAGCAGAGACCGCAGTTGACTTCCATGACCAGGGGTTATCGACACACAGTCAATATACATATTTATAATATTGCAGGCTTCTGTTTAATGAAAAATTGTTACCATTTAAATTAAATATTTACAGTAAGTGAATTAATAAAAATAACAAGCCAACAAATTTCTGGGAGAAAATTACTGAGGAATATATGAACCTATTTGGAATAGTTGGGTTGTAGTATTTTTCATAAATCGCTGTGAAGTTAACCTAAAATCTTCATACTCACCGCTGTGAAAACCTCAAATCTTACATAACCAAAAAGACTTTACACCTCGTGACCTGCTAGACGATTGTGAAAGAAAGAATGCGGCGCAGGTCTTTAGAACGTTGATAACCCGTGTGATTCTTTTTCTTAATTTAAACTTCTCTATCTAAAACGTAATAAATTACTCATATCCCTGTTCCTCTCCCGTCTTAACCTCTTTGATTTGATTATTCTAATACTGGTAACATTTGTTGAAGAGTACCACCCATACTGGGTTTTGCCTGGACTGATGGGAAAACTTTGAATAGTTGTGTTTATTATAGTTCCGGCCAAGATTTAAACCTATAATTGTCCAAACATAACTTGCTTTGTTTATTGGGAATAAGCAACACATTGTAAATACTATGCATGAAAATATAGTGTAAAGGAAAATTGTGAAAGAAGGGTTGTAGTGGGAATCTGTGTTAGGATGGTAGCTCAGTTGGGTAAAGAAATATATAATGAAATGTGTTAATGGAACCTTTCATACAGCAAAAGAATGAAAGACTGAGATGCATATTTAGGAATAAGAATAAAATGGCTGTCAAGGACCAAAAGATTTTAATGAAATGGATTTGTCTGAAATTCATAAGGAATGAATCCAATTGTGGGCTTCCTGAGTTGATGGACAGTACTTGTATAGTGCTAGTTTGTTAGTTTGCCCATAAGATATTCAACAAAAATATGAGCTGAACATTATAATCAGTAAAAAATATATTTTCAAATAATCAAAAATAAATTCACATACAAAATTGAATACATTTCTGTCTTTCAGCTTAGATATGTAATACATTTCACAATGAGGAAACTTGGAAAAACTTTTAGAGAGACAGTGGTCCAATAATGGCCACAGAGACTGATTCACAGGTGGGTTTTCAGCCCAGTCATTCAAAAGTTTCCATAATTATAAATAAAACTCGATGAGACTTATTATTTGTCATGCTGGTAC
>NW_019059596.1:2103-12474 GCF_000696155.1 Zootermopsis nevadensis | reverse complement strand
TCTATTGCTTTAGAGTATTTGTGATGATGCACCAAAACAAAGTAAATACAAAATCCAATTCAATACACCTTTCATATTAAATGTGCACATTTATGAAGGCATTCATTATGTACAATGCAGCACAGAGTAGAAGTGTTTTTGGACAGATGGGCGCGCAGATATGGCGATGGTGGGTGGGTGTCAATGGATGACTCAGTGGGTGAATGAATGTATGGATGGATGAATGTATACCACTTTATTGCCCATATTACACTCAGCTGAATATAAAGAATGCCTAATAATTATATATGAACCACACTTCAGCTTCTGGTCATGACAGTGGCAAAATCTTAAAACATATCTCATGACTCCACCAGAAAGGATCTGGCACATAAGAAGAGCGCTCTCCATTGATATGGTGAAAAAGAAGATGACATATGAAATTTGGGAAAGTACAGGTAACCCTCGATTTGCGCCGATTCAGAATAACGCCGTTTTCGAAACCAGCAATTCAAAAAGTGGAAAAAATATATTTTACTATTATTTATAATGTTTTACAATGTTTCTCGTACTGATTCTTATACTAAATCGTAATTCTTACATCGCTGATTTTGAATAAAAACTATAAATACAGTCACTTCTGCACTCATTGCTAAGTAGTTGCGAGATAATCTCCTAAAAATCCGCCAACATTGTGCAACAGTCACGCGAGCATTGGTCACTCTTCAGGGTGAGTCATTTGATTTCAGCCTCATAAGGGAGTAAGGAAATATGCGCTCAGTTCGCTTCTTGTTGACACATTGAATGTGCTGAAAACTGTGTGCTAAATGTGTTTGTGTTGTTGTTCGATCACTATTCTGCAGTAGCAACTGTTTTATATTTATAAATTGTAGAAGAGCCACCATGTCTGGTAAGAGAAGTGACTGTGTTGCTAAAAAGTTGTGTACGTCTATTGCGTTAGAAGATAAGATGGACATAATTCATAGAATAGAAGGTGGTGATACCCGTCATAATGTGTGCAGATGTATGAAGTTGTCTCCTTCCACTGTGACTACCATAATGAAAACTTCATATAAAATAAAACAAGGCTACAAGAGTAAGTGCGATGCAAGAGTTATAGCAGGAGTAAACTTTTAGGAAGAATGGAGAAATTATTGTTGCTATGGGTGGATGACATGAATTGAAAAAACATTCCCTTGACTGAAATTGCTATCACGGATAAGGCGAAGTCAATTTTTGAGGAACTTAAGTCGTCAATGTTTGGGTGCCGGGAACGCATGTCATTGACTTCCCATTGATTTACATTATAAAAAGAGTTTCAATTTATGCCGGTTCGTCCAGGAACGCAGCCCCAGTGTAAATCGAGGGTTACCTGTGTGTGTGTATATATATATATATATGTGTGTGTGTGTGTAATGCAAAAGATTAATTATAAGAACTTATTTGCAACAAACTGTGTATCAGATGTCAAATTAGAAGCCGCTATATTCCACACACTGCCCACTGTTTTAATGACTTGAAGCTGAACATAAACATACTGTGTACACAGCATGGGAGTAGGTTTAAAATCTTTCAGAGTTGCCCACAAGTGTCAATGTGTCTGCATTTCCCTGCTGATTGCCCATTTAATGCCACCTGGTTCAGTCCTATGTTTCTGAACTTATATTTTATATAATTATTATGACAAAGGTAAATTTGTACTTTGTGTTTAAGTACCATTGCGATATGGAGGAAGAGCTTGACATTCTTAACCTTGGCACTAGAGAGAAGGAAGTCAATAGTTTCATGCCACTTTACCCTGTAGTAATAACCCTGGAACCCAATGGATAGGAGGTAATGTGGGCCTTAAAACCAGTCTAGATGTTGTGGCAAATACAAATTATGCTCTTCTGGGAACCAAACCTTGGTCATCCAGCCCATAACCTAGTCACTACACTGACTAAGCTATCCCAGCTCTATAACCATTATAAACTTTGATGCTAAAAAGCTTATGTCTTTATCTCACTAGCAGCACAGACTGCTTCAGTAATACTGATCAAACCACTCTCAGTAAACATATACAGAATGAAACACATAGGTTTCACATGAAGTTGAATTGCAATACTGCACTAGATCTCGGTGTCATGGTAAGTTGTGGTGCAGGCGGTGTTCCCGTTCATGCTGATCCTGCAGAATAGTCTCCAGCACCTTCTCCACATTCTCTGGCAGGTGGTCAAGGACCATGCGTGGCATTACTGCAAGCTGCATGAACTCCTCAGCAGCTGCCCACCGCATCACAAACTGTGATCTTCTGGCACCTGACTTCCTGTAAAATCAGGCAGCAAAATGTAATCCTATAAATACTGAACAGTGATGATAATGTTACTTGAAATACAAGTTACCTATGCATGTAGATCACCAGGCCTTCAAAGAAAGAGATTCAGATAAATCCTGGGGCCCACAAGGCCTTGTGAATACTCACTTGTCTGTTCCACTCTTCTTTCTGTAGGTGATATGCAGTATGCGTCCTGGTGAGAAGAGACGAGTTCGAGAGAAACGGCGGGCTGGCACATCCTTCTCTAGAACAGAAACCTCCTGGAACCAGAGTAAGACACAATAATGTAAAAGACTCGTACAATAAAAAAATCATGCAGCTGGTGAAGTCAATAGTTAGAGAAGTGTGATCACTCACACTCCATGTAGTGGGTTCTGGAGATCTGAACAGCAGGGGCAGATGACCTGGTGCTGGTGGTGTAGTGCATTCACTCTTCCATGTGGTCTCCAGGTCACGCGTTGGAACTCCAAATATAGCATACCCAAACCCATTGAGCATAATCCGGTACTGTATTCGCACAGAAAGAGGACTAAGAGTTAGTGCTAAGATCACCCACAAGGTGTTACAAATAAAAATATTGTAAGATCCACAGCCATCATCCTGAGAATTCCTGCTTCGACCCTTTACAATTAAGTTTTGTTTAGCAGAACTGCCTTATGCCGTCTCTATAAAATATCAATGATGATTTAAACATAACTTTCACTTGTACATCATGGACACAAATTTTATCCTCAAATTTTATTTTTCTCTTTGCCACTACTGTTTCCACAAGGGCATCTTCCTTCAGGGATTAAACAGCCAGAGCATGAAAGTAATCATTCATCTATAACAGAAAACAATCATTGAGATGATATGTATATCGAGATTTAATGGCGTACAGTGTTTATTAGGTTTGATACCTACAGATTTTTATCTGCAGTAAATGAATATCAAGACCAATGATGAATGCAAAATTACAGAGAATAAATCTGGAAAATAAGTGTACCCCAAAATGGAGTTCTTTGCATTTCAGGTTAATGAGAAAGTGTAAAGTAAAAAGGTGTAAGCCTGCTTCACTGTAGAGTTGTTTATAATCTACCATGCTACTAAGTTTCACAATGCATCATCACTGATGGATATGCATTTCACTTCCTAGGTTTAACAGAGTATTAAATAAACTTCTACTTTTGGCAAGTGAGAAGCCTCAAGCACGTGAAGCAGAGTTGTCCGCAGGTCCTCGGAACTATCGATGCTGAGCCTCATGACAAAATCGTCTCCAACACCCACAGAGAATGTGAAGTCCTCAGTGTAGCGCGCTGCTTCCCGACTTAACACAGCCGCTACAATAAATAAATAAATCATGATGCTACAATGGGAAATAGACACTCAAATTGTTTATTAAGAGCATTGCACTCAACATCCATTTTTTCCAAGCTCTTGCTTAACAGTTTCCCAGTCATGATACAGATCTCTGCAGTTGAGCTGGTAAGTCTCTCCTGTTATTGCACAGTTTGCATTCAATAGGGGTCCCACATCTGTTCAATGCCACATATAAGACAGATAAAACAGTCAATTCAGCCAACTTTTGGCTGCATTTTACACTACTAGTTCAATCTCAGTATTGAGGTTTTCATCGCAGTGAAGATGATGACCGAGCAGTAGACTACAACTGATATACTGGCTCAATGCTTCAGTCAACATATAGGGCTTATTCCTCACTTTCAACCCCACATGAAAGACAAGCATATGCGGCTGAAAAATTTTACAGCACGTCTGTTTTAGCTAGGCCCCTTTTACAAGTATTTATTTACAAACTGAAAACAATATAGGTTCAAGCAGAACTCATTAAGAAGATGGCTGTCTTCTGGGATGTAGCACAGTGCTGCCTGGTACACATTCCAACCTAATTTTTCATTAATTTTTATTTTATGTTCAGTTTTCATAACAGTTCTCATTTGATCAAGATAGTTTACTGCTCTTCACTATGAATTTTTGGGACCAGAGAAATTTTCCAATAAAGATAGGTTGTCATTTAATCTGGGTTTCATTTTTGATAGGTTTTACTGTATTTTAAACATAGACACAAAATATGCCTCTTACCTGGAGGACACAGTGCATACACTCTCAAATTCGGGTATTTGGAGCGAAGCAAGCAGCCCACAAGAACGCCCACAGCAGCCCCAAGACTGTGTCCTATACCAAAAAAAAAACTCACTTGTTATTTGGACAAAAAAAGAGTACAGCTTGAAACAGTGTAAAAATCTTACTCCAGCAGTAATTACTTCAACAAGAAAATATGATTATCTAGGGCTAGACTTCTCTGTCAAACAGACTGACTGCTTTAGAAACTAGCCAGAACTAGGGCACATTTTATGTAATGACTTCCTCTTTCCACACCTCAGGAAAATCATAAAACATTTCAGACTGGAAATGCAAACTTCTAGACAGAATTTTAAATGTGAACATTGCCAAATATTAAGCACCACTGAAGATTATGGAAGAAATTGAATGCATCATGCATTACATTTAAGATAATCATACGGACTCTATGTAATGTTTGCCATTATGAAATCCACAGTTTTACTGGCATACTGTTACCTGTTATAGCAAGTTTGTAGTGTGGATAGAGTCCAAAAGCCTTATTCAATATATCTAGATCTTCTAGATCTCTCTTGATATAATGAGCACCGATCACCATTCCTCTATGAGCCTGAAACAAAACATTTTTAATACTACTTTTGGCAAACAATACAGTTGCCATTTCACCCTGGACAGACAGTCAGACATGACCTCACAAGTACACATTCAATTATAATAAGAAGAAAGCAGATAGAGAAAAGAAAAGTGATTTTGAAGATTCTAAGTACATTTCTGGGTAAAGAGTTCAATCTACTGGGCATCTGATGGAAGTTAATTATTTTAGGTATGTGGAAATCCCATTTCCATCTCTCTCTCTAATTCAAACATTAAAATGTGCATCAGATTCCGTAAGTCTTTCAATTTAATTAGATCTCCATCTTTATCCTTAAATCTGCATATTTTACATAAAACTTCAAATAGATGGAATACACCACATAAAAGATTTAGAATGATATATGCAAGACTCACTAAACAGTGTCTATTATTATAATGTACTTGAAACAATATGAAATTAAGTGAAAACGGAGTCAGACATTTAGCTGGTAAAAATACAGATTCGAGTGATATTATTTTTTTATAAACACTCACATAACATATATTCACTAGACCAGTGACAATTATGAGTATAACGACACTCACCATACTGTTTGGTGGAAGTCCTTCAGCCTCAAACTTCTCTGCACCTGCATTAAGATCGGTGAAAATATCACGCATAGATATGGATCCACGAATCACAAGAACAATACTGCCAGTCTTATGGTCAGCCACCAAATAGTACGGCATCTGCAAACATGTCAGGTAGGTGCTTTTGCTTAGGTTAGTTATGAACAGGCTTAATTGTCCCCACATACAATGAAAATGTCTTAGGAGAAAGAAGATGAGATAAGCTGAACCAAAATATGTTCCTCTATTACAATAACAGGGCTTAGTAAATATTAACCTACTAATTAATGATGGTGAAGGATAGGAGTTACACCCTCACCTCAAATATGCGGTTCCGGAACGAAGCAAACAGAATATCGTCGTCAGCAACCATGGACAGGTATCTGATGCCCGCAAGATTGCAGAAGCAGCAATTGTCCTCCTGTACCAGCATCGACTTCGATCTGAAACATCCATTGGGTTCTGTGGAATGATGTAAAAAACTAGAAAGTTTTGTAAATAGTTATCATATTTCCCATTATCAGACCCAGCTGGTATATAATTTAGAGTATCACAAAACAAAATCTTTCAATTTATCTAAGAGGGCTTTCTCAAGATTGATTTTTAAAATGTTTTGTTTTGTCTATTATTCTTTCAACATAGTGTTTACAATTTCATCTGCATTGTTTATAAATATCTTTTAAGGTAAAAAGTTATAATTTTAAAAATATAATAAATAATTTTGTCATATAATACACATTGTGCATTCACTTTACATTGCATTTACCTAAAACCACTGGCCTCTTCAAATATTTTGTTGTCAATACACATTTTACTACCAAGAAGGTAAGATGAGCAGGGCAAGCGATGTGCAAGGATGAGATGAAAAAAACATTCAAAATTTTAGTAGGGAACCTAAAGGGAAGAGTCAATATAAAAGACCTAGACAGAGAGGGGAGCATAATATTAAAAATGTATCTTGAAAAAAATGGGTTGTAATGATGTTGACTGGATTCACATAGCTCACGGAATTTCATGACTATTAGCTACTCAAGAACAGCTCTGATCTACAGAGTTTAGTTTGTTACTTACTTTCTTATTCCTGTGGCTATACAACCCAATGTGGGTCTTGTCTGCCTCCTTTCGGAGGTTTCTTGATCTCTATTTTTTTATTTATTACATTTGGTAGCGATGAATGATCAGCCCATCGCAAGACCTCTACCAAAGACATGGGTGAGAAATTTTCGCTCAATTTTGCTTACGAAACATCTCGTTCATGCTCGTAAGGTTGATTAAGTAATTGTGTAGTAGTTTCGCGGCCGTCAGTTTGATGAAATCTCAAGCTACAGATTTTTATCGCCCTTACAAATCCATCAACCTTGGCCAGGTTTGAACCTGTAAACCTTGGGTCCAGTGGCAAGCATGCTACCACTAAACCATCGAGGGTGACTTGTTACTTACTTTACTTCTCAATAATTCCCTATGATCCAATTGTGAGATAAGGGAGGTGAGGAGAGGTGAAATGTGACTACTCTGCCCCATCACATAGAAAAAAAATCCTGTTCCTGCTGGAAATTGAACCCTGTTCATTCAGCTTGGAACCTAGTCACTACACAGACTCAACTATATCAATCCCATATGCACAATGCCTAATGGAACTCACCTTAAGCAAGAGCAGCAAGTCATGTTACCTGTAAGCTTAACCAACCCACTGAACGGATACCGATACATCACAAATGGCCATGTGTAGGCAGCAATAGCCAGTTTCAGGAAGTGATGTGCTAGCTCCAGTGACATCCAATCCGGCGCATCTGCCATCACCGTTCGCACATCTGTGTGCCACGTGCATAAACACAAAATATATTAAATAATTATTATCCCTGTGCAATGCCACAGAGGCGTACACGTGAAGTGAAGATAAATCTCCATAAAGTCTCAAACTCGGTACTAGTCAGAGGTGAGTGGTCAGCATTACCCTGGTACCACAGTATCAACTGGATTGGATGACAGGCAAAGTGGGGATGAAGAGAGAAATCCCTTCTTTCTGCATGTAACCACTCTTATTATTGGCTGATTTTATTAATGACATATTCAATAGATCAGTTTATACACTTTCAAATGGTAGGATGATTAGTCAATAAGGAATTGGGCAGAATTTGGAAGGAAGTGGCAATGACCTAACTTAAGGTACTACTTGCTTATACAGACTAAGGAAAACCATGAAAAATCGAAGTATAGTAATTAAATACAATAATGTGTACTTAAAAATAAATTAATGTATATGCGGAGATAAATAATTGAATGAGTTCTGGTACAGTAAATCTTACCTTGTATGTACTGAGGCTGCTGGTCCAGAAGCTCAAGTCTTCGCATCTCCCTGGTCTTGCGCTTCTGCAGGACCCTCATCAGGATGAAGCCGGCCACATAGTCAGAGGGCACCATGTCAGTTCCTCGAAAGAGTGAGCTGAAAAAATCTGCAAGGAGAGGATACAACTGGGTTTAGAAATTATAAACCTGTACAGCTAAAAGTAAGAGGAAGACCAGAGTGACACTGGAAAGAGGAGCCGCATAAATAACTGATGATTCAAAGCCCAATGGTAATTCTAAATACTGCATGCAAAAAATTAAATAACCATATTTTGCTGACAGAGCATATCTGTAGATTTCGTATGATCTCAGAGTAAACAGGTATTATTTTCTTAGACAACATTAATCAGTTTATCTTTGTGTAATGTAGATGCATGGTTTTCATTAGGGTGAGAAATGAATTATTAAATTATTCAGATCAGCTTCCGCTTCAAAGCGGTAATACCAACAATCATTAGGCGATTCAGTTTAAGATTAATTAGTTTGGGCACTGGAGATTGTTTATTGTGTATCTGCATGTCTCGACACATTGTCCCACTTTCACCAACAGGTGACTTTATTACAATCATATTGATTTTGTTTTATTTTAATATTAGTGGCAACGGTTGAAATCGACCTCAGGATCTCTTAAACAGTGGGCCTGCAATTGCTGGCCACATTACCCACAACTAGGTTTAAAAGGACCGAGTTTCTCCACTAGCGCAACGTTCGCTTTAAAAGGATTAGAGTGTTTGTAGAAAGTTACAGAGACAAAATGCAGAAATTTGCTTCAGCTATCCACACTGAACAGCTGTCAGGATTGTGTACACTTCAAATACAGATGTCTGCTTGACCGCATGAGAGATGCACACTTTATTACTGTCAGAAAGTTCACACATTGACATACTTTGACAGCTGCAGGTTGCAGTCAGATGTAAACAAAATTATTTACTTGCAAGGTAAGGATATAGTTAAAGCTAAAACAGAATGGCCGATTGGCAATAAACTGCTTAGTCCTTGAAGGGTCTCCAGTTCAAATCTCAGACTGCATACCAGCTATTTTGAGATTTTTTCATGGTTTTCCACATTACTTCCAACAAAATTACAGGATCTTCTTCTATAGCTCTCTGGTCCGTATTCAGTCCATGGCCTCCTCAATTCTCCTCTTCCATTCGGTCCTCTGTTAGGTCCATCTGTCCGAGGCTTTGATCGAGGTTTTGAAACATCTTCCTTTTTACGGTGCAAGGTTGTTAGCCTTGCGACCAACCCCCAACCTGGAGGACCAGGATACCTGTCTTAGTCCGACCTCTCCCCCTCGACCAATCTGGCTAGGGAGGCCCTACCAGTAGCTCTTGGGGTCACTGAGGTACTCTGTACTTACTGGCCATGTGGAGGAAGGCGTCCTTGCCATGTTCGTCCCGCCGCATCCAGCAAAAGGTCCATTTCAGTCGCCGCATCCAGAGACGTGTTAATCTGCGGTGCCGCAGCGTCTCCAGCGTCAACTCCTGCTCGTTGAAGTGCGCGGAGCCCAGAGGATCAAAGACGACGGCAAGACCGAACAGCGTTAGCGCCAGAAGCACCCAGTTGAACAGCACCAGCCCTACAAAAAACCCCAGACAGTCAGCTCAAGTGGGAGAGGCACGAGATGCATACAACTTTCTGGTGGTGAAGTCGATGGAACTACAGAACAGTAACTTCATATATTGATCTAAATGATAAATACATAATTTGAAACCTGAATCAAGGTAAGTTTCGTTTCTGTGTCATTCCAGTTTCTGTAACAGACAAGAGGCAGAACAACCCCTACCTTCTGTGACAGTCCTGGTGAAATGCTCGCTGCTGCACTGCACAGAATGCCCAAACATCCAAATCGTCCCCATGATGTTCCAGCCAACCTCTGGGAGAAGCAGCAGAATCCTGGAATTACACGACATAACAGCAATGAGCAACTACGCGTTGCTAACAAGGCAACCAACCGCTCAGCACAAAACACAGAAAATCATTTGTCAGTTAACCGCTTTGAAGAATAAAGTTCGTCTAAATAAGTCAATCAGACATGAGTAAAGATGAAGATACATAAAACGTACTTTACTGTTAGAATTGGGGCAACCACACGCCTTGCTGCTGTGTCTAAGATGGCACCCTGGGCGCTCCTGTTCACCAGTGGAACCAAAAGGACAATATTGCAAGCGAGGATAGTCAACACGCCTATCATGTACACACGCACAAAGACGCCCCCTTCAGAACAAAACCACGTGTGTGGGAAGTAGCGGGCACACGCCAAAGAGAGCAGAATCAGCCTGGAACAAACACAGTCGTTGTATAGAGTCTCCACATTTCGGGGGCAGTACCTACTTGATTTGTCTCAACTACATATCGAAAATATTGCAGTAGTCCGAGGTCTCGATTGCACCAAAGGATTTCCAGGGACCTTCCGAAATTTTTCATGAAATTAATGGAGAAGTTCCATA
>NW_019059595.1:113947-185643 GCF_000696155.1 Zootermopsis nevadensis | reverse complement strand
ACGGGGTTGAAAGTCGTTCTTGTTCATTGTGGGGGCGGAAGGAAGAAAGAATGACAATGCACAGGGTGCATGTAAAGTCTCGCCACCCCAAATACATTTTCCTGTATCATCAACGATGTTTAACTTCGCCCTCGAAGCCGAGAGACAATAATCCGCGTCGTATTCTCAAGGTATTCCAACGTTTCGACAGATAATGCAGTCGTCAGCTTCGGGATGGATGTATTTGGGGGGGAGGGGCTGTCTTTTCTGGCGTTATAAGAATAGCAGTGCTGTTTTATAAACAAGAACACGATGCCTTCCTCACAGACGTTGATGGATGACCTCTTATCATCATAACCCAGAAGACCGCGTAAATGGAAGATCATGCCTGACTTCCAAGAGGGGGCCCATACCGATAAAATGGCAAATTATTAAGATGGCTCTTTTGGGATGTTATACCTGCCGCCATGAGAACCTGAAAGCTCACCAGTGGCATTATGTTTTACCCTGGGATTGAAGGAATTTGTATGCAGCCTGTAGAACACGAGCGAGCACAGCGGCTGGTAAACAGAGGTCATACGGCATATACACGCTTCGACACAGCTGGGGAAAATGGGGACTTGTTTTCTATCTTTGTTTTTCGTCAACGACTTATGTGGCCGGAATCGAAAGGGGCTACATTTTTTTATATAAATTTCACAAATTGTGTGACCACAGAAAACAAGAATCATAATTATCATCTGCAGACTAAGCTAAATAACATCTTCTTGGGTAATCAGCAGCGTCAAATGCCTACACGAAGAGACCAACGTTTCTGGAACCATCTCTGCCCCCATCATGTCACATTAGAACTCTAATGATGGGGTAAGAGATAGTTCTAGAAACGTTGGACATTTTGTGACCACAAACTGGACACAACCCACACCATCCCAAAGCCACACAACACATATCAAAATAGACGCCACAAACATTACACTCACTCCCTAACAGTAACGAATTCAGACATCAGAACTCACCCCAGCCAACAGCACTCACCGCACCTTAAAGTACTCACCTTACATTAAAGAAATCCTGAGAAAAAAATTACAATGCTTGCAATAATAATAAACCCTCAAGTCAACGATCCAGACTGCAATGACAAGTCCAGAACGGAGATAATACAAAGGTTTTTCAACATGACATATTTCAGAGATCAAAGATCCTTGTTTCTAACAGCACAATGCCAATTAAAGTATTGACATACTATATTTACAATAATTTCACACAACTCTTTCAAACTTCTTTATGCAATGAAAACTCATTAAAATAATTCTTATCCCTTGACCCTGTCTCTATAAGAGACAAAGTACCAGTCCTTGGAAGAGTACTTACAGTCAAGGCCTGCCAAATGTAGTCAGACTTATAAAATAAAGTTTGTACCTTTAATTATAGGCACAAGTCAGGCTTATTGTTTATGAAGAATTTTTCTCAGACTACTAGCCATGTAAGGTGGTTTAAGGGAGATGAATAATTCATTATACTTAGTCACAATGAAAGCTTCACATCATTCAGGCTTATTATTAGTGCACAAATGACTGACTTAAAATGTGGAAAGGAATGTTTAAATAGCAAAAGATATTGCTTACTGTGACCACTTATATTATTAATGCTACTATGAATTGATGGTAGCTGCAAATATAATGAATATAATTTTATGAGTGGTCCTATAATTTTGTTTTTATTATATTCTTACTATCTCCTGCTGACAAGACCTGTTCCCAGGTGGATAAGTTGAGACAGTTGGACAACAAGGCCCCAAAGTTAGCTGTAGAATGCCAGCATAAAGCCATAATTATTCTCACTGTTCTCTTCTACAGTTCTACCTGAAGCCTCTTCCATGCCCTCCACATAGACTTCCTCTAAATAATAACACATAACTCTGTTTATACCTATGTACGTTTTACACGGTGAAAGAATGTACATAATACCACATAATAAATTTATTCCTCCACTCCCTACTCCTGTAAAGCTCATTCCAGATGCGAGTCTAATATTAGCTTCATACATCTTTTCCACTAATATTGAGATTCTGAAAGCCAACAATGCAACTGACACATTATATGCAAAATACAAATACCAACAATCATCTCGAAGTCTTTTTTTGTTTCATTTCCATCACCACCATCTGCACAGATACAAGCTGATGTTATATCAACTGTGAATAAACTTGCTTGTATCCTACACCTTTTAGATTCCTAACCTCAACATTGGCATTATGATATTTTATGTTCTTATATGTTGCTTTCTTACCTTTATAGTAACTCTTGTTTGATCCAGGCATTTTAAGTCCTAACACAAAAGCACTATTCAAACAAAACTCCACAGTACACAACACACCTCACTTCCACAGCCAACCTTCTATACTGGTGTTTTTAAAAGAACACCTGTCCTTGTCAGGCTGTGAACCATAAGAAGTGCCTTCTAGAATCCTTTTCCAGTAGCTTCAATGGTAGAAATGATAGAGAAAAAATTATGAAGCCCCTCAATATCCAAACTTCTGTACCCTCCTCTCATACTCTTTGTTTCACCTACTGCAGGTTTTGGGTAAAAATAAAAGTATACTAATTCATAGCTAACAAAGAACTTTACCATCATTTGCATGGCAGCTTCTATTGTAGATCCCCAAATATAAAGTTCTGTCAAAATAAGTACTTTCAGAAACAAACAAATTAAAGAGATGAACTACCTATATGCACCCACTTCATACTGGGAGAAGGCAAGGTAAGACCACTGTAAATATGGAACCACCTGTGAAATGAGGTATCGTATGTTCACTATAAACCTTCACTTACAGAAGAAACTAAATATTCTGGGCATTGTCACGATTTCCTGTAGCTGCCTGTGTGCGGAAGTCTGATCGTAGGTGTCCAGCTTCAAACGTCACATACACGAGGGATGCAGGGAAAAGAATCTTGCACAGGGGCGGTATGTTGGATTGAATTTCAAAAGAAAAATTCAAGCTGAAAGTAAAATCTTCTATTAGAAGAAATTTTGTAATGAATATATCATTTCCAGTTTGTAAACAATTTTCCTTGTACAGACATTACCAGTCTATGTAATTAAATAATATTTAAAGTACAAATATTAATTTCATTTTGAAATGAATCATGACATAATACTAACTACAATACAATACATCTGTCACACTGGATGGTATAATTTTGCACTGGAGACAGGAGAGGGAAGTTGGTTGCAATATTTACACTATATAAACTTACAATATTACATCTCGGAGAACCTACGATACACTTCCCGTTTACATGTTAAATTAGGTTCAGTATAGCAGATAAGAGAAAATAAAACTGTAGGAGGTAAAAATATAACAGCAGAAATATGATTAATAGAAACTCTTTTTTCAATACAAATTACATTATTAACTTATAAAATATTGTTTTGGAAATACATTAAAAGATGATTGTGTAATTACAAAATAATAATAATTACATTTGCAAACAATCATGTTATATGTGTAAATATAATTTATGGAACAATGACTGTAAAGCAAACAGAACAGAGGAAACATTTTGCCCACACTACAATACCATGAAAGTTGTTGGGGAACACGGCAGGTAATTAAAATTAATCACCATACAACCAGCAAATTACTAATGTTTGAGTATTCAAATTTAGAGAAAATACAGAAATTAAGACATAAAATATTCAAATCTGGAAAATGTATAAATAAAATTAAAATATAAACTGAAGCCAACACCAACTTCTTCATGCACAAAAAGTGTCTATACACTTCAAATGATAAAATTCAACTAACTGAGGTAACTTCTGAAAGCCCCTTAGGAACTATTTACAATTAGACATGACACCAGGTTCTTTGGTTTCAATAACTATAAGTTTCTACCACAAATAAAGTTAATATTTCAAATGTTTCTGATTCACTAAAACTTACATGAATTGAAATAAGTCAGTTTTGTTAAGTTTGTACTAATAGTGGCACTAGACTCTGCAGCTATTCTAGCTAAATATTCTTCCATAACCACCACAAACTTTACCGTCAGAATGAAGACAAACATTAAAAGTAATTTACCAGTTGCAACAGCAATCACACCACAATGTTGATTTGATCTTTTCATGGCGTAAGTACAAATATGGCTATCTTCTGGGTTGTAGCACCATGTAGTATAGTAGACATTTACCAATGTTTCAAAGGTCCTTGCTGCCTCCATCACCAGGAATCACTGGTAAACTGCTACCAGACTACAATGCAGAAGACAGCCATTTTTGTTACTGTTTCAGATGATTTCAAAGTTAATGATAATGGGACAAAGTAAACAAAAATATTTCTTAATAAATAAACAAATGTTATTAGTAAAAATATTTGCGATTCTTGTGCACAGCATATCTAAAAAAATTCACTGGGCAAAGTTCACATACAATATTAAAAACTTCAGTTCCCACCTCCAAAAAACTGCATCAAGCCTTCATTACCAACAACAAAATGACAGTGAAAACACTGTGAATTCTGGGAACCAAAATAAACCAATACAGACATTTTGTGAGTGACATACCGACTATGAGTGTTTAGTTAGTGATACCCACTGTTAATACTATCCTGTGAAGACTTAAATAAATTTGAAAGGCTTCAGAATACAGAAATGTTGGTTATTCTGCAGAAGAAATAAGAACAATTTTCATGATTTACAGTGTGAAGATGCATCACACTGCACACTTTTTGACTAATCTGTTCATTGCTTCTTTGGTGAGTCTCTTTCATTTGCAGGCTTCATAACACTGACTTTATAAGTCTACAGAGAGGTATTTTATGCAATGCCACCTCATTCGTTTCATGCTAAATTTATAGACACTGAACTAGAACAAATTTCTAGAATTCTTTTTGCGAAAAAAAGCCTGTTACATCCTAAAAATATGGGATCTTTTAGCAACAGACATGAATTACATTCTTAAGACTGTAAACAATTAATATGCCTAATTATTGAAGGATGACATGTAGAAAGGAAACAAAATGAAAGGATGATACACAAGAGAGCTTATTTAAGAGTTTGTCAGTGTCAATGAATTATTCATGTGGATGAAAACAATAAAATAGCTACAAGAGAAATTGGGAATGAAAATATTAACAGAACTAAACTGGACAGGGTTCGGCAATTAATGATAAACCAGTCATAATTAAAGAAAAAAATTCGAAATCAGATGTGTTAAATATGCCATCAACAAAAGGCACTTAAATTGAATGCAAACACACCTGAAATTTAATACATTACATTTATCAGCAAGAAACACAAATTACACCTAGCACCCAATTTGCACTGTGGCTAGTTTCCAGTAAACACACCCTGAAATACTAGTTGTTACAACAAAATAACTGAAATATCATAGGTACTTTCTGGCATTAAAATATTTTATATTGAAATTTTGAACAAAATCCAAAATTATTTAATAAACAAGAACACGGGAAAAATAAATTAACGAAAGGAAAATACAAGTGCTGAAGAGTAGCCATTCTTAGTGTCTTTCCTAATCTACTGTAGAGCCCGAATAATAGCTGATTATAACGTAGTGTAGCATGTGGTACTGCTGGGAATTCTAGCAACAGGAACTGTTTTCTATTTATCCACGCTACAGTAATGAAAGACTCAAACTGGGGCCTGCATGTAGTAACACACTGGCTGAATATTAACGTATTCATTATATTAATACATTATCAGTACACTGGATTTATGCTTCACTTCAGAATACACCATTTCAGAGTTGGTTATCAGATAACATGTGAAACTGCCTTCCAAATTCTAATTCAAACCGAATGTGATGGGAAAGCAGCATGATTTCAATATAGAGTTTTATTTTTTGAAAAGTTGTGTGAGAGATAGGGAGACATTTCTCAAAATCCTGATTAGGAAAGGGATGGTATGTAGCACAGGCAGACTGTCCGATGTAACAATGTGCGACAGACTCGAAAGATGAAACGAAACACCTCACACTGTGAAAGTCTGCGAGACGATGATCTAGCCGAAACCAAAGCCATTTTGTGTGTCGGATTAATATCACAATAAAATATAAAAATAAACATGCACAGTTCTGTTCTAAAACTTACAAGGTATAACATCATCCAGCTGATTTTACTTTCATTATTTAAAAGATGAATGAAACTATGTGAATGGCCCAGGCTCCTAAAGAGTGAATAATATTACCACAAGGCACCAAAATGTAGGAAAATGTTCATATTCTCTTTGGGATTTCACATTATGGCCCCATATGAAATTTCCATTATGGAATAATTTACACAATAACACAACCACATGCGACATGCAATATGTATGCTGCTGGCAGTAATAAAAACAAAAATTCACTTTCACCATTACCAGATTTATATAGAACGGCAACTAAGATGCAACCAATTTTGAAGAAAATATATCAGCATCCAATGGTGTGAGAGGTACCACTAAATCTTTCGAATAACACGTTCTTCCAAACATTTCTCTAGCTTATATGCCTGTAAAGATGAGACCTGAACAGTACATAATATACTTCAATGTTTTTTTTTTTTAAAAAAAATCAAATTGGATCCATACTCACCATTTCAGATGCAATCATGAGCATTTCAATATGTAAAATGATCTGTTAATAATTCAAAGAAACAAGCTATCAGGATACAACAGCATGTCAACATTTATCAAACATTTTAAACTCTTTGCTGCAAGGCGAATGTTGGGAGTTGCATAATGCAATACGTCATGCCATATGCTCCTACATGCAATGTGGTTTATGTTTCCTCTATTCAGTTCATTTCAAACCTGTTTGTTCACCTTTCTTTATGCCCTATTTTTATTTATATATATATATAATTTAATGACATATTTTAAAAAATGAACACAAAGAATGATTTGTAGGGGATGGCATGTCAAGATCACCTCCGTTTCCGTGCAGACCACATGCTCCACTGCATGCCTGAACGGGGTATACATTTGCGTGGAGATGCTCTTCTCTTGGAAGGAGAAGGCCCAAGCCTTTTGAAGCCATCATTTGATAGTGACGGACTCCTTTTTGAAACAGGAACAGAAGTGCCAGGCGACGAGGAAGACAGAGAAGAGCTTCGTAATCGACGATTGTTGGAGATTCCAGCAACCAAGTATGACGAGGAAGAAGATGAGATTGGCAAACTGGCTACCATAACACCAGCGATATCGGGTATCTTGGTGACCCTGACGCACGGCTGGAACTCCAATGAGCTGTGTCCACCACTTGATTCCAAACTGTCTGTCCTTGATACAATAGACACATGCTTTTCTTGGATAACTGAAGGTTCACTAGCAGAATTCTTAACCACTTTACCCCCATCACATTCCTTACAATCCCCCACTCTATCAGACTTTTCATCAAATTCATTATGACACCCAACTGTTTCAACTGTTCCTATCTTGACCCTATCACAACCACCCTTAATCACTTCACTTGCAATAACAATTTTTTCCTCAGCTGAAGAGTGCAATTTATCTGACACATTCACAAACTTCCCGTGTGCATCGTCACCAGACAAAACTCTCTCATCAACCCTATTTAGTTTATTTACTAGCCTTCTTTTTCCTCTCTGTTTTTCTGCTGGCCAACCTGTAAGATTTTTCTTACGTTTCCTCTTCCTTCCATGTATTCGCACGATCCTTCCTTCAGGGCCATCTGAAAATGTTACAGTCTCACACGTCGATGAAGCTCCACATTCCGAACTATTGCATGATGATTCACCCAGAAGTGATGGATTAGTCAAGCATCCTACAGGGTCCTTGTTTAATACTGGAGGCTCGTCCATGCATCGACATGTGGAAAACTCATCTAGGAGAGTTACAACATCCATTTTAGGCCCGCCACGGCAACGATGTTCATCATGTTCAACTGAGCTCACTACAAATTGTTCGACACTTAGCTCATCTAGCACCATGGGATCTATTTCCAAATGTTCATTCTGTTTACTCAAGTGTAACTCTAACTTCTTTGCTTTAGAAGGACACTTTCTATTTTGATGCTGATAAACATTTTTCTTCCCAATGTGTGGTTTACGGTTCTTATTATCTGTAAGTTTCTGGGATACAGATGTTTCCTGTTTTAATTCATCACCACTTGCATCAATGTCACTGCCACTGACTTCTTCCCCTTCACTCCCCAAAGTTAACATTCTGTCGATGTTTCTTGCAATCTCGTGAAGGTCTGCATCTGATTCTGACTTGAAGTCTGAATTTACTGCTGGTACTACTGAAACAGATCTGACTGACAGTGCCACCTCAGGACAAGTGAAAGGTGCATCTATACTGACACTGGGTGCATCTCTACTGGTATTGTCTTCTTCAGCAGAATTGTTAAAAGCAGTTTCAGATTTCTGTGTCTCTTCTTTGGGCCTGCCTGGCTCTTTCCTTCTTCTGTGATGCATTAAACTTGACAAAATTGCCAAAGTTGAAGCATGACATCTGGGAGACTTCCTAGGCTTTTTGTCTAGCAAGTGAGCAAATCTGTTACGTCTTCTCCTCATTAAACCAGAAGGTCCAGCTACACCTCCTGAGCAACCACTGCCAGATGCAAGACCTTCTGATGAAGGCAATTCATAAGGTAAAAGAAATGGTTTCCAGTAACAGGAGTCACTCATACAGGAATAAGCATAGAATTCTTCCCCTTCATCTTGCCGTGTGTACGTCTGATACCAGGGCTCACTTTGTGGAACAACTTCAAATGAAAAATGTAGTTTCTCCATAGTTGACGGCAACTCACTTTCCATCGCCTCTCTTACATTTGATTCATCGCGTTCTTCCTTCTTCCTGTCATCCCCTTTCTCCAGTTTCTTGCCATTCTTACTTTCATTTTCTTCAACAACCTTCTGTTTGGATTCTTCTTGGGTATGAACTATTTTCTGCTTCTCATTTGTTACTTCATTGCTACATGTTACAACTTTGGAATGTAACAGTGCACATTCCAAAGTGGCTTTGCCCCCTTTAGAAACCAATTCCAGCTTTGAGCAACTTGATGCACTACCTGCAAGCCTGTTTCCACTATTATCTTTGTTGTTAGAGACAGCCTTTACTTCAACAGGAGCCACACTTGGGGGAAGTATGCTTCCTTGAAAACGAAGTCGAGAACCAGGTATTTCAAATTTGTAATAATCCAAATTGTCATGTATGAAGGCTTCGGCGTGAGTGCGTCTCTTCCTCTTTCGCCTAGTTGCGCCATTGGTATCGCAACTGCTGGCCAGACTGCAGGTGTCCATGGAGCACACTGAACTCTCATCACATTGCAACATGTTACATGCATTCCCATCTTCACCATCAATCTTCAAATGCACTACATGTGTGGTGTTTGGATGCTCTCCTGTGCCACCTTCATCTTCCTTTGCATTCTTTTTGTAGTCACTCGCCCGCTTTCCACTGGTCTCATCAAACACACTTTCCTTCTTAAAATTTTTATTAAACTTACGTTTGCCTTCTTCCTCTTCCTCTTCCTCGGATGATTCAGTAGGGCTGTCATGTCGTACTGGTTCGCCAAACATGAAGCTTTCTGCTTCATCACTTAGTAATGTAAGTTCACTTCTCCTTACCCTCTGAAATTTCACAGAAACTATTTCTTCCATCTTAGTTCCTTCTCGACCCTGTTCCCCATTACACTTTAAGTCATTCGAAGATTTCTGAATAAAATTTGATTCCACCTTCTCTTCTTTCACTTCTGTTTTCATAGGCATCTCAATATCTCTTTGGATTGGGAAATAACCACTTGATCGCAGCTTACTGTTCTTTAACTCTATCTTGTAATATGCTTTATTGTCCTCTATTAATTTTTCCTCCACAGATAAACGTTTCCTTCTAATCACCTGACCATTTCCACCCTGGCACAACAAAGGTTTTGTCTCCTCCTTAACAACTGGACCTGTCTTGGATTTGTCTTCATTACTAGCGAGAGGGATGTCGCGAGAGGTACGGGCAGGTTGTGGATCAGCAGAAGTGTGGCCCAGGCGGGTCCGTGCAGGATTGCCCTCATCTTCTGCAGTTGTTCCCAGCAGGCTACTGGGCAGCCATAGTTGCCCACGTGAGCGCAGGTGATGACCTGAGTCACTACATGTTGGAGACAGCTGCTGCTGTTGCTGCTGCAGGGAAGGAGAGGAGCTACTACAGAATGAAGCGGATGCTCGCCTCACTCGCTGGGGTCTGCTGCCACCTCCTCCTTGCAACTCCCACTGCTCACGTCGCACAACGTTCCCAGAGATAGGGCCTTTCATTCCACCATGCCTTGTGCCATAGCAGTGGCTCCAGATGCCATTGCACTGTACCTACATGCAAATTACAGTTAAATCTCACTACTACAACTTACAACAAAATATATATAAGGACAGAGCAATATAAGAACAAAATCAGTATTCTTCCTGAATAACCTCTTTCAGAACGTAATACAACAAAATATATATAAGGACAGAGCCATATTAAGAACAAAATCAGTATTTTTCCTGAATAACCTCTTTCAGAACATAGAACTTCTCATCCAATGTGAACTGTTTATTGCTTGTTTTTTATATGAACCATTCATTTTATTTCCAAGGCTGCCTTTTTGACTCAGTCTCAGCTGCTGATGATAACACAGTGTCAAGTGACGACTGTTTCTTTAACTAACTCCATGGAAGTCTTTTCTGAGAACCTGATAGTAAACTCAGCTAGTCAAGACATCTTCACCATTTATTAAACCCCAAAGGTTCATTATCGTGCTCACAAGAGTTCATGACCAGTCCTCATCCTCAGCCACATGAATCCAGTCCATACATACCAACCATATTTTTCTAAGATCAATTTTTAATATTTTCTTCTCATCTAAGCCTAGGTCTATATACTGTGAATGCATTTTTCATTTCTGTCATGCACAATATGTTCAGTGCAAAGTACAAATTATGGCATTCCTCCTTGTAAAATTTTCTGTTTCTCCTTATCATTTCAACCCTCTAAAGTCTAAACATTCTCCTGAAGACCCTGTTGTCAAACATCCAGTGAGATGCAATGCCATGAACAGGCATGTTACAGTTTAGTAACAGTGACGACATACTGGTGATGGTGATAAAAGTATTCACGTTCCTTAGACATTCCTCTACACTCCAGACTTTCAATGATTCAGATGTGATCACTGTGCTCTGTAAAATACTCTTTAATTTTAAAAACATTTTAAGTAAAATTATAACAACATGGGCAAGTTAAAAGTTTATAGTTTAGATGCGTCATGTTTGTGTTTACAATTTATATATATATTTATTCTTCAAGTCTATACACAAACCATTTTAAATATTGATGTTAAAAATTAAAATTGATATAAATATTCTGCGCTATTCATCGTTTCCTCGATGTTACAATATTGCGCTATATATTACAACATGTTTCGATGCAAAAGAATCAGAAGATCAAAGGAACACCCACAACAGTAACCTACAATCTACAATTAGTGAAAAGCGTGCATTAAAAAATATAGAATAGTTTTAAAAATAAAAACCTGAAGATGATGCTAAGACATCGAAGCATGTTGTAATATATAGTGCAATATTGTAACATCGAGGAAACGATGAATAGTGCAGAATATTTATATCAATTTTAATTTTTAACATCAATATTTAAAATGGTTTGTGTATAGACTTGAAGAATAAATATATATATAAAGTTAAAAGTTATAAAAAACAATATTCTATCCAATATGACAGTCCACCACTGTATCACGTACCTCTAAGCTCTCCTTCTGCTGAAGCAACATTTTACTTTTTTCTTCAAGAGAAGACTTCACACCTGAGGCTGAACGAGTGGCATGATGTCCGTTTATGTTGGAGACTGGAGATGGCTTCTTTGATGTTGGAGAAAGCAGTTCATTTCCTTTCCAGACAACAGGGGAGGAGATGGTTGTTGAGGTATCAAGCGAAAGAGAATGCAGCTTCACTATGCTGCGCATAGAACGGCGACTGTTGCCACTCAACTCGGCTGGGCAAGGGCTGTAACAAGTGACAAAGTCTTTCAGTCATAAATTTCTCTTTAATTCCTGGAAATAAATTAATGTTTAGGTTTACCAAAGCAATTACAGGAAATTTAATAAAAACCTGTTCTTTGCACACAGTCACTGAATACCCGCCAAGGGTATTTTGTCATATTTTAGGTTTGGTACAAGTAAATGAGAAACTGCCTGTAAACAACATAATATTAATTAGGAGCCTCTTTGTATTCATGCCCTATTACAAAACACATTATGGCAACTGCATGAGACACTTTCCTATTTAACTGTGATAAAAGTATTAACAGAAGGTAAATGTATCGTGTTCATAAACATTACCTACAAATTTAGAAAAGTACTTTTATTTCTGGTCAACCCCTTGATGTACGATAATAAATCTGACTTGTGAGCGTAGCGGAAATCCAGTGAAATAATTCACAAGATTGATCCACATATCTTTTCTGAAAAGGCTTGCACTTAAGGTATTTAAATAGGATTTTGAAGCCAAGTATAATAAGAATAAAAGAAGGTACAAAGAGTTGCAAATTCTAAATGTGATTGTGACTTTGGGATCATGACAGGCAGAATTTATGCATAAAGGTACACGACACAATTTTGTAATTCGTAACATCTGCTAGCACAGAAGAATTTAAATGACAATCAGCAACCTCCTTGTTTATATACAGAGGTGAAATCTTTATCATCTGTTATTATAAGCTATGAAGCTTAGAAGAGCAAGTAGGAAGCAAGTCTTTCCAGGGTAGTACTATTTTTGCAGAATAGTAATAAATTTAAAATTACCATTTGATTTTTTCTAGTTAGTTAATTCATGCACCTGACACCCTCTATCATTCCATCTTTCTTTACTATATAGCATACATGATGTTTGTTTAATGCTCTCAGACATCCCACCTGCTAGGATGCAACATTAATACTTTGGCACCAAAATATGACTGTCCTTTGTTCTAAGATCCTGTGGCTACTTAAACCTTCCAATTGACACTTTCTGCTGAAGAGATTATCAGATACCCAGGTTCTCATGTACCTTACAATAAAGGTTACTCACAATCAAGACCAATGCCACTCAATAAATTACCTTTAGTTTTAACTTTTAAATAGGTTTTACTCCACATATGATCATTTTGTACTACTGAAATTTTGTTTATAAACTTCGAAAGGTACACGAGATCTACACACAGTGTGGAACTATGGAACAATCATGGTGTCCACATAGTGCAACAGTAATATAGTATCTTTAAACTAGGTCATGACAACATATCAAGATACATCAATTAGCAACAACTTGGCTGTTACGATGCTGAAAGGTGTAGATATAATAGGCAATATTCAATAAGCGCTTTTATTTTTTATGTGCGCAAGGCTTACAAAGTTCTCCACGAGTGGCCAGTAAAAGAGGAACAGAAATTCTATCAACTCTAAATATCAGACGTGGAGAATTAAACCAACTTTTGAAATATGAATACCTGCAGCCATTAAACTAGCATAACTATCATTCTTTTGTGAATCTAGTGTAAACTGTCAGTAAGACAAATACGCCGTTTCCGTACTAAAGAATACATACCAATTTAATTAACCCTTCAACCCATTAGCCCGAGAGTGTACTTGCCGTTTGCAGGCACCAAGACAAATCGTCATTGCCGTGTTATCGGTTGGACTTTCGCTGTACTATTTGGACCACGAGACCTTGAAACATTGTACTTCCCATTTCTTCCATCTGTTCGTTCATACATATGACTGCACACGAGTTATTTCCTTTGTTTTTTCGACACTGACACTGTATCAACCAGTAAGTAACATGGCGCATCCTACCCTTTCGCATGGTCTGAATTATGAAAAGTTTTACAGGAACCTGTTAACAGAAACATTAAAATTTTTGATAGTGGGAGTTAATTAGATAGTGATGATGATGAAAAGTGTTATGGTTGAAAAACCATCACATAGTGAGGACACAGATGACAAGTTAGTGAGTGATCTGCTTTTGAAATTACCATGAATGCAGCAAATGCAAGTGGGAGAAACTTGACAATTCATCTGTCACAAATTTCTTACTAACAGGCCATTTGAATACTACTAGCATAAGTGGATATTTAAATACTGCCTTGAAGGGTTAAAACTACTGTGATGTAAATGACAACATTAAATTAACCTACCTTTGACTACGAAGGCAATTTTACCTTTCCAGTAACAAATCAAAAATTCATTCAAGAAGATATTAAGACCAGATGTAATTCAGCAAAACCTTGCTAACATTCAGTTTGAGAATTTCTAGTATGTTGTTTTCTGCCAGTGTAAAACTTGGTACAACTGAGACAAAAATATAGACTGAAGGATTTGAGAACAGGGTACTCAGAGAAATATCCTGACCTAAGAGGGAAGAAATAATAGGAGGCCGGAGAATATTGCATAATGAGACAGTTCATAGTTTTTTACCCTTCACTAAACACCGTAAAGACGATCTAACCAAGGAGGATGAGAATGGAGGGTGAAAATGTAGAAACCTATTAGCTGTGTGTGTTAATTTTACAAGCAGCATTTGGAAAAGTAAATGCTCACAGACACACAGAAAGAACAGAAGGTCAATTTGTTATTAGAATATCTTTGACAAAAGCCTATCTCATTTCCAATTCAGGAATGCTCTTTATGGTCATTACATTCTACTGTTGGGCTTGAGCGCGACCTTTCATTTTTCTGCTAGACTGCCGCAGTATGCCCGACATCTCTTTCTCCTGCTACTCCAATTTCCTGCTTAAACGCTCTAAGTATTATGCAGTGTTCCCATGTTCTGCATCTTAAAAACTACTTACTGTATCCATGACGATTACTGGTTGGCAGAAAAGAGTTATATACAAAGAATGTTTAAGTTGGCATAAGCTAAAATTGCAAATGGCACGGAAAATACGTGTAACGATGACTTACGGAAAAGGTAGAAATGAGTGAGGTTTCAGGAAGAAACAATGCACATTAAAGGGATTACCATATTCCTTAAAATTTGGCAATGCCTGGTAGAAATACAAATAATGTAACAAGTATATATTTTCAAATTCAAAATTAATCTAAAACCAGGTCTCCATTCTAATGAAAAACATTAGAAAATATCCCAAAGTTCAATTCGGTGCCATGTCAGAGAATATTCAAAACAAATGTACAGCTTCAGCCGAAACACAAAATAAACAGTGCTGTAAAAACTTCGCAGGGTTTACCTACCCAGTTGCTGAGAAGAAGTTAGTGATCGCTTGTGCTAAGATGTCATCTGCAGCCAATCAGATGATGCTGATGTCGGGTAAATGCAGACCTTGATACAGTAAAAATAAATATGTACGGGTGTTTGTTGTGTACTATAAAGCGTGTCAGGTCGTTCCAACTCCACTGAAATTTAATGGATATACCGTTTTCCATTTTAATTTTATACAAAAGAAAAAAAAATTCTTTAACACTCAACAACAAACACAATAATACGCTCATAAGGGTTTTCTTTCCAGAATACATATGCATGGTATATACCATTCAGTATATTCTTTTTCCAAATATTTAAGGTGGATGATCTGTATACACACATCATTCAGACACAGTTCTTTTGAAAATGAAAAAGTATAAATATACACCTTACTAACTAGTACAGCTTGCTAGTTCTTAGAAAGCACACCACCTGTTCTCGTTTGAGAGTTTGTTGATTTATCAACAAGGAGACATGGTCTTGTTATGTGAAGAACCTTACTAAGACTTTTGTTGTTAATGAGACTTGATAACATGAAAATGACATGTCACAGAAGACCTCCAAATAGCAACAACCTATACTGAATGCAGACTGGTGAAAAATGAGTGATGCGGTATATAAGCTCTTCACGAAGCCTGTTCTTCCCAAACAATGACAACCAATCAAACTTGCAAGAAAAACTGAAATTCATTACATGCTTGGGGGAGGGGGGGGGGGGAAGAAAAAGAGGAATATGGGAACAAACAGGGACACAAAATTAAATCTTTCATAACAGTAATTTCTTAGGACCCATAATACAATAGTGACAGTACTGATCTCCTGTTTGTTGTAAGTCAGGCCACTACAGCATTAGTAAACACCAAAGTCACAGATGCACTTATCCAGTAACAGATTAATAGTGACAAGCCAACATTTCAGAACAAGAACAAAGTTCTTCTGTTTTCCTTTACAGAAACGTCTTCACTGACTTCAGTCGAGAAATAAACTGTCAGCCACTTCATCTGCATCAAGTGACATTAATTATGTGCATTATATTGTGCCCAAACTTGACACAAACTCAAATGAACCCCACGCTACAGAATCCTTCTTGAGAAGTTGGTCTGTTCTGGTTAAAAATGTGCCTATATTTTATGGAACTTTAAGGTTTATTACCACACTCACTAGAGCCCACCACCAGTTCAAACTTATCATACAATGATTACTTGTATGTCAACTTGTTTTAAAGCATGGGTGCTGCTTAAATTTTAATAAATACAATAAATAATTTTTATTATACCTCTAAGAGAGCAACTTACGCTGTAATAAAATCAGATTGGAAAAATAATCTCTGACATGCAACAGAAATAAAAAATTTACACTGTCTGTAACTGTAATAAAAAATTTAACATCTCAAAACTACACGTATTATAACTGCAGTTTTCTCCAGACTGATAATCTCAAATTTCTTACTGTGCTGTTGTAGTTGTTAATTAATTTAAGTTAATGTCAAATTAACTGACAGCATCTGAAAGATGCCATATATCAAACCAAACGAAACTTCCTTGGGTCGATCTGACAAAAGCTGCATAAAATACAAAGTTCTTCATTACACAGCATTTCTCATTCCATCATTCCTTGCTTACATGAACAGAAATTTGGATGATTCGATAAACTGTTCAGTAAGACAACAGGCATTTTTCTAATCTACGACTGTTCTTATATCGATTATATTCCTATGAACATACACATAGAATCTTGCTGAATGGATGTAATTCCCAAAACAAGTTCGCCAAATTTTGCATAACGTTACTACAAGTTGATCACAGTGACACATACAATTAGTGCAGATGATGACGGAAATTAAAGAGAAAGAGAATAAAAAAACCTCTGCATACTGATCTTCATCTCGGAGAAAACTGCAAGTCAATACAGTGAACAGCCTCGAAGCTCTGTTCATTATATCTGAATATAAGACACATTAGGCCAAGTACCTCATTTGGTTTGCTCCATTAAGCTTAAGGAAAGTGTCCATCGCTGGCCCTTGACTGATGAGCTGATCCAGTGAGTTAAAGCTGTTCTTGTTGCCTACAACTTGTACATGGTGATCACTTTGTACATGTCTGTTCTGATCTGCGTAGGTTAACTGACATATTTCACAGTAGCCAGACACAATGGCAGAGTTCCGTAACGCTACTGCCGCATCATTCCCTCGCTGAAAACGACTCCGAGCCTTACGAGTCATTCTGAAAAACCGAGCTACATTTCATAAAATAATACTGCATTCAAAGGGTCATCAAATGGAACACATCAAAAGATCTCCTTGTTTGTCACCTGCACTCAATACGGGCTGTTAAGATGCATTTGCGCACTTTGCATTAGTGAAATCAGCACCTCCAAGCTCATCAATTTGAGAAATAATTTCGCTTCATCTTTCATATAACTTGAAAGAGAATAATATACATGCAGTAATGAATTAGAAAGGATTTAAAAGGAAGCAATCATCCCAGCACTTCAGTCAGTGAGAAAGCCATAGGTTGAAAAATAAATCTGGGGCCTTCAAACTAAATATATACACTCGACTATTATATATGGTGCATAATAAAGAAAAATCTCAACATGATAAAATTAGAACATGACAATTTTTTTAAATTTCGTTACAGACTGCACAGGCAGGTTACTATAATGTCTTTAGAACATTAATGGAAACAAAAGTTGCGTAGTTAATCTAATGTCATTTTAATCCACTGAAAATTTTGTCATATTATTATATATTAATTTCTTAAACAAATGCTACAGTCTACATAAAATCACTGTATGATGAAACAAACAACACTCGTAACAACACATGTCATCTTAAGACCTTGTGGGAAGCCTATGGCAATCTAGGGCATTACATTCAAGGAAAAACAATGAAACTTATTCACATCACTTGATTTTATTAGTGTAGTAAAATACACGTGATTAGAATTTAGTAACTAATGTGTTCAGTTACGTCGTTACTTCTGGGTATCACTTTTACCTGTCCTACATACGGTGCCCTTCATACAAGACCTTTGTAGTTGAAGATATTTTTAGCGTCCTTTAACGTGCGTCTGTAGTACTGACGAGCGGACATTTCCCCTTTCTGTCTCAGGCTTGTTGTAGGGCATAGCTGTCTCAAATGTTTTATTCCAGTGAATAGATTATTCTTTACGCATTCCTTTTTTTTTGGGGGGGGGGGGGGGAGAGAGCACTCCACACATACAGTTCTACATTAAATATTACTTTACTTAACTTACAATAACCCACTGTCAATTTTGGCATGATATGACAAACATAAAATTTAACACATACAAAATTGGAAAGAAACAAACCTTGGGGTCTCCAAAGGATGTTTTGTGGACCGTGCTGCATCATTTGCTTCTTTTCCTTCTTCTGTTTGTTTTCCTGTACATCGGTCTTTCTTATCTGACACTTTAGGAGGACTGAATGCACAACCTCCTGGTTCAAAGTCCAAGTTAATAGTTGGCCACACTGACAGTTCCTTATACAATGGCCTGGAATTCCTGTTGAAGTGGAATAAAGCATGAATTTCACTTTCCTTTCATCTGAAGACAAAATGAAAAAAAATCAAGTGATGCCATTCTTCAACCAATACTGCTAATGGAGCTCCAATATTTCTTCACTCTAAACAATCAAATAAATCCAAAACTCGGACACAAATGCAAACTTTTTACAGCTGTCTGCAGTATATGCTTACACATAAAATTCACATTTTCATTTTCAACCAGCTTACACACTGACATATACAGACAGGATCACACTGTCTGCAAATTCTTAGGCTGCATGGGAAAGAAAGAAGAAAAAAAGGGGGGGGGTAAGAAAGGAAGAACAGCAAACTGTACTCCCATACTTATACAATACAACACACAATATGAAACGGCTAAATGACACGGCAAATGTGTCATATATATAAAAGTAATAATGTCTCGCCGTCACAGATTTCTATTATGAAACTGAAACTATATATATATATATATATATATATATATATGATGTGACGTTTTCACTGCAGTGAAAATGTAGACTAGTATTCTCCTTGCCACAGCACAGTCGCAGCTACTAACAGTGGCGTTACAAAAATCACAAACTAATCCATGTCAGTGTATATTTTTATCAAGTACTACTCTGAAAACAAAATTGCTGACCTGCAAATAAAAAGTATTTGTACAAAAAAAGTCAAAACAATGAATAGGTAGAGCAGCCTCAATACAGACCTCCACAGGTAGAATGAGACTGGAAAGGTGTAATCCATACCTGAATACACAGACGTTCTTTGCAAATTCTAAATTATTAATAACAAATTCCATCAGTTATCTTACTCAGACAACTTTAATTTCCAATAATACAAATCATAAATCAATATCACTGTCATAAGGAATATTAGCTCTGTGGTAGCACGCTGCTCTCGTATACATGGGGGTCACAGGATCAAATCTTCAAGTCCAATGTTTTTCTCTAATGCAGACATTTTGTTACCTTACACTATACAAAGGACAACTTATCCAAAATTTAGTATTTTCCAAAAATCTATAAAAACACATCATTTTATGGCCCTGCTGCAAGTGGAGCTACCGTCAATCCAACCTCACAAGTTTGTTCACATCTTCTTCTTCTATGGCTCTCCGGTCCGTGGCCTCCTCAGTTCTCCTCTTCCATTTGGTCCTCTGTTAGGTCTGTCTGTCCGAGGCTTTGATCAAGGTTTCGAAGCGTCTTCCTTTTTATGGTGCAAGGTTGTTAGCCTTGCGACCAACCCCCAACCTGGAGGACCAGGGTACCTGTCTTAGTCTGACCTCTCCCCCTCGATCAATCTGGCTAGGGAGGCCCTACCAGTAGCTCTTGGGGTCACTGAGGTTCTCAAGCCCCACCACCACGACAAGGTGCAGGTTTATTTAATGCACATCACGCAAAGAACACATAATACAAGGATCAGTGTCCTACATATGAAGGGACGAGAAGTAGGAAGAGAGAAAAAACTGTTGTTTACATGCATCCTAATTTAACATACTGTGATCTCTCCTTACCTAAGTTTCAATTTACTAGGCTCTTATATTGCCGTACATTTTTAGTTTTCATCATCATATTTTACCTTAAGTCTGTATTATACAACCTGGAACATTTGTATCTTTTTATGAGCTTCAAATAAATGTACTTGCCTGTTAATGCTTTCAATCTTAATAAAAGGTGCCCTTAATCCAGTGGAAGATAATTTTATTTTATCACAAGATGATGATCTTTTCAAATATTTCTCACAAATTTTATCCAACCACCTGAGAATCTGAAATACACAAAAGTTCACATTAGTAAATTACAAGCTCAGAACGAAATGTTATCAGTCCCAAATTCCCCAACAGGTGTCAGAATCTTACACTCCATAGCAAAGCAAGTATTTGCAATATGTTTGCACTCTATAGGACATAGAAAGTGGAAAATATTCATGATCCCATGCAGCATCCTGAAACTGGACTCACCGAAGGTATATCTGTGGCCAGACAAAGGCATAAGATTTGTGCTATTGGTATTGAATTTGAAGAAAAATAGTTTAGTTAATTTGTAATTTGTCTCGTGATAACAAAAGATTGTGTCCCATCAGATCTGTAACTACTGTGTCTCTACCTCACCTCTTGCTAACACCAGAATTTGTTGTTTCACTTCCCCCCCCCCCCCCCCCCCAATATTATCTTTCCTTTTACTTCCCTTCATAAATGGAATGGACAATCTGTCTACCAACTGAGAAGTTTGGCATGAACTGCAATGAGAAATGCTGACTGACCAAGTTAACATGAAATATTTTCCTCTGAACTGCAACTTAATCATAAACTTCATCTTATAATATTAAATTTTTCTTCCCAATTTGGAAAGACGTTTTATTAGCGACAGTCATTTTACAACTTCTCTCTTCAGTTCTCACAATATATAAAATAGTGTGTATAACAATATAAGGACATTTTTCTTTTTGAGACATCAGAAGAAAAAAGTCAACTCAACTGGCAAGACTTAAACCCCTGAATTACTATGTACATTTATCCTTATTTGATGACTGTAAAACCTACTTTCTCTAGAGGCCATATGGGAATACTCCAGCGAGCAGCATTATCTAGTGGATCAACTGTGCATTGTTGTGGCTGTAGCTTGGCCCTCTCCAGCATTGCCTCCGCTCGAGTCTTCTGTATCAGATAATAGAGTCAAGTTAATGATACATATTTTAATTTGTGTTACAAATGCAGACGTCCATCACTGAAGAGTATAACTACGTCAAAACACCGTGGAGAGATGTCACTGGATCGCCAGTGTATATTAAAGCTACAGCATTAAATCATCAAAATTTATGAAAATAAAAGTTATATGACTCTGGAAAACATGGAAGAAAAACCTTTTTGACAATTCTTAATGAAAATAATATTAAAGTTGTTGGTTTATGTTTCAAGAGAACACAGCTGATTGAACTTCCAGTGAGACCGAAATGTCAACAAACAACTTACAGATCTCTTCTTTCCCCCCCTTCTCAATCCATCTCCTGGTGAGTCAAGTGTGGCTGGAGATTCGTTGGAACACTGCCCACCGAGAGGAGTCAAGGAAGATGATGGAATAGCACCATATTTTGGTGTGCTGCCACTAACAGAGCCACCACTTGCAGCTGTGCCAGCACTGGTCCAATGTGGCCGATCTGTCACTACATAGTTCACTTCCTTTACCAGAAACCATTCAACTGTCTGCAACAGATAGAAACAGTTAATGTGTCTTTAAACCAATAAAAGAAAGTTGGGGTGATTAAATTAAGAAGCACACAGTTACATAGACAATATACACAAAGCTAAAGTTGTCCCTGGTGTTCCACTAACCACCATGCCATGCAGACATATCAGGGAGTAGATGCTTAGCTCCACACATTCTTGATCTTGGCACTACTACATAGCAATGTGTGACCATCTTCTTAACCAGGTTGCTTTACCCCCGAGAAAGAAACCCTCGTACCCACTGGACAAGGGGTGGATGTGACCCAGAGCTGATCTGGACATTGTACCACAGAGAAAATTCAAGATGGGCAATCATCATATTCTAAATATAATTTGTATCAGTACCACAACATGCCAGGGAACGATTAAAAATATCAACAGGAGTGGCCAAAAAAAGGAACAGCAGCCACTTCAAACACAACATGTAAACATGAACTGCGTGCTTCATGATATTCAGAATGGTGCCTTACTTCAAAAAACCATGTTCCAGATATGATGTGCTACCAATACCTTTGCATGACTATCCACTGTCTGTAAATTAAAATTTACATTTCCCAGATTCACTCTGTCTTTGTCACCATGCAAGAATGCACCTACCCTATGGGGCACATTATACAAACCTAGTCTTTAACACTGGATGCACAGCCAATCGCCACAACACATTCAATTCTAAAAAAACATACAATAATAATGTCCTAACAAAGTATCATAATAATTGAAAGGAACATTTTAATACTGTTTTATGACTACTCTAAACCTCTTACATCTAATTCTATCATTGCTGTATTCATAGTATATACAAAGTCAAGAGACGAAAAGTATGACAAATGTATGTGTTTGAAGGATCTTCATCAACATTTCAACACTGGATACAATTCTCAATGTGCATACCACTCTGAACCACATGCACCACCCCACAATAAAAACTGCAATATTTCCCAAATGAATGCACATATATGATCTCAATACAAAGAAATGATATATACTGGTAGCCTCATGAGTTGAATCTGATACTTTATCATCACATTTTCCTATCAGTTTGTCGTTTAGGCTATGTAACACATCAAACACAACAGCTGAGTTCAATAATATACAACCTCATGTACAAACACTTAAAAAAACTGAGAGGTAAACATTGTGGAACAACTGTCTTTGCTAAAGGTTAAAAATAATGGATGTTCAAGGTGACTTTAAAACATTTTTACAGCTACAAAATACTTCTTTATATATGGGATGTACCAAGTACTTGAGATGGTGTCATTTAGATAGCTATCTTCATAATAGTTTGTAAACAACAGTAAATAGGTCTTAGACCCGCCTCCCCGATACGTACACAATTGCAGTTTTTGTCATCTTAAATTAGCCTCAGACACCCAAAGACGCGTAATTTAATAACACACAATGCAATTTCTATTCCCCAATTAGGATTTTAACATTTTCGAAGCCACTTTAAGTAATTTCAATCCATTAATAAATTAACTTTACCAAAGCTGTCACACAAAATGGCTTTATTCTATTCCGTTACAAACGCTTTCCAAAAGACGGCAGCATAATCGCTGGAAATAAAGATGGCGGCAGCTCAGCTAAGCCTTTTAGTATGTATTGGTTGTTGCTCCCTCCTCCAAAAACATCAATCAATGCGCGACGTTCAATTTTGCGACGTCGACGCACAAAGAACTTTTAATAATGTACAAAATCACTGTAAATCAATGCAGGAATAAAAAGCATATCACATATCCCGATGCAAGTGCAAGAAACTGCAACTACCTAGTACTTCTACATCTGCAAATAACACCTGTAACGCCATTGGATGGACGAAAATGGAATTCTAAACGAAATGTAGTAATTTGTGTTTATCAGACAAATGTATTATGTCGGTCGACTTCACACATATACATCGTTGTATTGGGAAGGTTGATTAACATTCAATGGTCTCTCAGGGATGGGAGGAACTGGCATGCCATTCCAATGTTACAACACCAACTAGTCCATCCACTTTGCATTTGATTGTAAAAAGCACTAATAAGGGAACACAATCCTCAGTCACCCACCAAATAAATAGCAAATTTTAAAGAACAGCACAAGAAACATGTTAGTTATACAAATACTTTTCAATTTATGTGACAACTGTGTTCAAAAGAATAGTCGCAGAGGGTGATATCACATAAATACAAAAAATCCCTTTCCCCTCACACTCCTCAGTCACCCTTAAAAATACTTTACCCCCCTCCTCACTGGATAAGCCAGTAAACAATTCACATTACGAAAGTGCTATTATTTAAATCAATCTAAATTACTTTAGTATGCTCAAATTAAATTGCATTTTTTAAAACATGCAAATAATGAGGAGTACCTGTACCAAAACTACGGGTTTGGAATGCTTCAGATAACACTATTAGCATGTACTAGACATTAACTGAATAGACCAAAGTTCCAGCATTCTGCAATTACTAATTATTAGTTTCTTTAAAAATGAAAGTCTGATAATTCAACATAACCCCAAAAGACAAATTTGAAATTTATGAGCTTTTTTATTGTTTCATCAGTCCCTCTAGGTAAACGCTAGGATAATACCTTAAATTAGGCCATGACAACTTCCTTCCACATCCTTTTCATTTCATTACTCACTATCATCCTCTCATCAGACACTATATGGTCTAGATATTGAAAGCATCATTAAATGAACTATAAATGAATAAAAGAGTTCAATAAATTAATGTCTTGGATGATTCTCTAGAAACCAATCTTCAGCAAAGGTTCTCAATGGATCCAAAAATAGTGGAAGCAGTCATGCAGCTCACTGTACACTTTCCTTGAAACTAGACATGTAGAGAGCGTACCATTTAATGTGGAACCTGCCACGGCAGTATGCTGCAGCAGCAGTGAGGCAACTACCATGAAATGAATTAGTCACAGTGCTGAACATAGTTGTTGCATACTTGTTCAGTAAAGATTTTCATAAAAATGAATAATATACTCTGAAAAATAAACAGCAAAGATATCAAAGCACCAATCTAAACCTAGTCAGTATTGCAATGCCCACATTAGTGATCCATGGTTAAAAACAGAAATTCCTTTGTCTCAGACCCAACAACTCAGTAAAAATACACTAATACAATACCTAATTTACACTGAATACCACATAGAACAATATTCCTCTGATACTATTACGATACATTTCTCAGCCTGGAACTGAGAAGCATCAATACAAACAAAACATGTATGCTTACTGCTCCTAGTGACTTCAGTTTCTGTTCGAGGTTACTTGAAGCAATGTGATTTTTTAGATCCAAGTAGAATTTCTTGTTCAGTAAAGGTTTGGCACCACTGCATTTCTGACTTCGACCTGAAATGGATGATGAGTAATTTAGGCAGTGTACTACAGCAGTTAAAAATTGAAGTAATGGTTTACTTATATGACACATTCACATGACAAAATTATTTGGTACATGAAACATAAGACAATTACAACCTACCTTCTTTTTCCTTCTGCCTGTCTGTTTTGGAAGTTGATAACATTCCTTCATGTAAACACAGACTTTCAACACAGAAAATAACCAAGCTGTTTACACACGCCAGTTCGACGTAGGTTACATAATAAATATTCCAAAGTGCGCATTTTGTGTGACTAACAATTTTACATTATTCATACCGTAATAGTTGCACAGGCATCCCTACTTCCATTACATCGTATGGCCAAACTGACCCGCAAGAGAATAGGTCAATTACAACCGCCCGTATGAAGCTTTCATGACACAGAAAATAACGGCTCAAGAAATAAAATTGTTTCTAAAATATACTCTTTATCTACTGTAGCTTCTGTGTGACACGTAAATAGCGTCTTAACCATGCATAATTCACATCAATCATTCAAATAGTCGTTTGCACACATTTCTCCACCACGATCCCACCACAACAAACACCATCACTCACAGTGGCACGCTCTGGCGGCATTGCGTTATATATAGAATACACAACACGATCAGAATGATATTGATTTTAAGCTAAACATCACTCACTCCCAGCTGTTCAGTGAAGCGTTTCATGTTGTTAGTCACTGCTATTCACAAATGCCGAAGAATAAAGTCAAATTTCTATTAGCAAAGTCATCATCAACACCGCTGTATCACACTTCCCGTCTAGACATTTACCGCCAAAATTTCAAATAACACAGCACAAATAATTTAATGAAGATCGCTTAGCGCAATTCAGGAGTTATTTAAAATTGTAAGCATACCGGAAGTATGAAAGCGGGAAATTTAAACATAAAGTTGTTTTCATGCCGTTCCTTTCTGATATAAATTCGTCGCAACACAATAAATAAATCAAAATTAAGTTGATATGCACAATCGATTGTTGGTTTAATTCCCCCCCACCCAAGGGTTTTGTGTGAATAAAATTGTGATATATTGCATTCTCCTGTTTCAAACTGCTAACAGCTAGCACAATTCAAGTACATAAATCTTCAGCACACAGATAAAGTTCAATAACTAGTCACTTATTTATTGTACATTAACCACAAATATGTAGTCATCCAAGGGTAAGAGAGAAACTAATTTTCACCGAGGTTAGCGAACTCAGTAATGAATCTTGCCTGCTCATAACCAAAAATCAATCTACTCAGTAATAGCCTTACACTGCAGGTTCTTAATTCATTCCCTTAAACTAAAAGCCTGAAACTGAATCCCATGGCCAAGCGGTTTCCACTCCTACTTTGCATTTGGCAAGTACTGGGTTCAGACCTACATGCTATATAGTCTGAGCTACTGTCAGCATTATTGAACAAGCCACAAATAAATAAAGGCCAGGAAGCAATTATTTCCTCTTTTTTTTCTCCCACTCATCTTATGCTTTTAGACATATGTAATCTTTACAACACCATTCAGAACCCCCACCCAAAAAGGGTACTAAACCCAGATTGGGTAGACAACATGTAAGTAAAAACATAGAACTGTCAAAATACCAATAATTATCCTGAGTTTATTCACATCCCCCCCCCCCAATCTTTCCAAGCTGACGTTAGAATATTACCGACACAGGCTATACTGACTTCCTTTACAATCTATAATCCACACAGCTGAAAAGTGTCACTAAATAACCTAAGAAACAGTCAGTTAACTATTAAGTCAACCTCGGTGTTAGAAACATCAATGACAGATCAAAGTCAAATCAGCCTTATTCAATGAAAAATTAAAATGATTCAAGGAATTAGAAGGCTCATTTCTCTCATACACATTGTCATGATTACACTTACAGAGTAAATCATAACATTTACAAAGCCAGATCCATTACTTTAAATAGAACTTCTAGACCTACACACTACAAACTTAGCTTTCCTTGAAAGATGGAGGTTAAGACTTTATGTAATGTTGAAAGCTCCGCTTAACACTAACATGAGGAAACACCATTCTCCAATATGCCACTTCACTGTCCTGCACTTGGTCACAGAAACTTACATCCAAGAGCTGCAGCTTCGTACACCTTGTCAGGAACCTAGGCACAACAAAGCGCATATAATTAACGGAAAACTTACTTGTATTTTTAATGCTAGTATTTCATGTATTCCTTGCACAAACTTAATACATATGAGACAATGTAAGATTTGAGGTTTTCACAGTGGTGAGAATGAAGATTTCTGTCTTCTGGGTTGTTGCGCTGTGTAGTCTGGTCGATGTTAACCAACGTTTCAGAGGTCATACTGCCTCCGTCATCAGGCCCTGATGTGTACTCCATTGCATTTGACCTTTCTAATCTCATACTAATCTAGTTATGAATAATGAAACATTTGTCTGATTCACAGCCAGTTACAAATTGAAGGAAAGGATAGTTTCAGAGCTAAACTAGGACAAACTAGGGCAATTTTCAGCAAAAAATTAGACCAGCTGAGAAACTAACTTGACACAGATGTCAGACGTGATACTGCGCCCACCCAACAAGTCAACCTGTTCAAGGGCTGGGCAATGTTCGATGAACGGTTCGAGATCTCGATCAGTGATGCCCCTCAATGCTGAAAGAAATAACTTGCGAAGACTACGGCATCCAGTGGCCAGAGAATAAAGACTGTCTCCAGGAGCACCAATACCCAAACTGAAACAGCATGGAACAAACACTGTGGTGTTGAGGTTAATTCTTCTGCTTCACATTGTACATTCCTATTCATATTCCTTGGTTTGACTCTCAATTAGAAGAACAGCGATCACATTTACAATTTATTTTGTTTTCCTCAGTTACTTCAGGCAAATGCTACTAGAAGGACAAAATTGTTCCCTCTCAATTACAACTCAGCATTCATAATTCTGCTTCCATAACTATTTATATAACTTATTCACCTCAAGTAAACTATAAATCCAATGAAATAGTTCAGCATGTTAAGGTAAACTTCAGAACTGACAAGTTTCTATCTGAAAAAAACACTGATAGAGTGTCATAAAGTACGTATAACAACTTATGTAATGATAACAAAACATTAAAATATTAATATGTTACAAAAAACAAAATAAAGTACTTAAGGAGCGCATGTGACAGGATTCAATTAAATGAAGTTTACATAATCAAAACATTTGTCTTTCTACAAAATTAAGCTAAAAAATACACACACATTGTGGGAAAACCAAAGAACTGTATCAGTATAGTGGGTCACCTCACAAATATGAAATAGATATTACAACTACTCAACCATAACATTCACTACAGTGTACAAAATGAATTAAATTTAAGGAAAAAAAACACAACGAGCTTAGCCAAGCATCAGATTCTTGATTTATTTATAATGAGCAACAACAGTAGAATCACTCACCACCACCCCAGGTCCAATTCCTCCAGTTTCCCACATTTGTGCAGAGCTCTAACACCAACTGGTGTCAGGCTATATGTCTTCCAGAAATCCACAGATACCAGCTCCTTGTTATATGTCGCAAGCGTCTGAGCAATGTCATCCATGCTTGATATTCGTACACATGACCCTGTAATAAAACCTTCACTTTTTACACTAGTACATCAAATCTTACAACATAAATTTGATGGTGAACTGAAATAATGACAATAATGCTAGTGTAGTCATGGTGGTGGGGCTTGAGTACCTCAGTGACCCCAAGAGCTACTGGTAGGGCCTCCCTAGCCGGATTGGTCGAGGGGGAGAGGTCAGACTAAGACAGGTACCCTGGTTCTCCAGATTGGAGGTTGGTCGCAAGGCTAACACCGTAAAAAGGAAGACGTTTCGAAACCTCGATCAAAGCCTTGGACAGACGGACCTAACGGAGGACCAAATGGAAGAGGACAATTGAGGAGGCCATGGACCGAATACGGACCGGAGAGCCATAGAAGAAGAAGTATAGATTTAAATTACATCACACTTCTGAATTAAGCCTCAGCTATATAGAAAAACTGTAAAAACAGGAAAACAAATATGTAATATGATGGTTTCAGAATATTTGATAAGGATAAAACTGTTTTCTTACATACCCATATTGATGTGTTTAAGTTGAGGTGATGATTTCAGTATAGCTTTAAGTGGCCCCAAATCTATGAAAGTTCGATACAGATCCAAATACTGGAGGTTCTTCAATGATGCTAGGCTTTGGAAACCTGATTCTGTGACGTTATGGCAGCATCGAAGACCAAGTTCTGTGCATTCAAGATAGAATTTTGCACCATACCAATGTATATAGTCTACATATTATCTTGGACCACAAATCACTTTACACTCTATAAAAACTGGTTATAGTTGCCTAGCCATAATATCAGTGACAGAAATGTAGAAAAATGGCAAGTTGAAAAGATTTTATACATAAAAACTAATGCTCACATGCACATACATATGGCTAGAGTAGTTCTTTCCTGCAGTAATAGAAAATAGCTATTTATAACATAAGAATACATACAATGTATATAGTCTTCTTTGATTTTTTAGCAAAACAATAGTTAACTTATGGTACCTACCTTGCAAATTCTTACACTTGTCAGACACCTTCATGGCACAGCGATTGTCTGCAAATTTACAGGAGTTTAGTCTCAAATGAGTAAGCTGACTTCCACACTCCTCAATAAAACTGAAACGATGAAATGAGCACAATTAAAATCAGAGTGGGAACATGAACTCTAGTAGGCAAATTACACAGAACTTTGTGCCTGCACCTTGTCGTGGACCTCAGTGACCCCAAGAGCTACTGGTAGGGCCTTCCTAGCCAGATTGGTCGAGGGGGAGAGGTCAGACTAAGACAGGTACCCTGGTCCTCCAGGTTGGGGGTTGGTCGCAAGGCTAACAACCTTGCACCGTAAAAAGGAAGATGTTTCGAAACCTCAACCTCGGACAGATGGACCTAACAGAAGGATCGAATGGAAGAGGAGAATTGAGGAGGCCATGGACCGAACGCGGACCGGAGAGCCATGGAAGAAGAAGAATGTGGGCTCTTGGGATAAATCTGAATGGAAGGAAGCAGTAACCCTTGGACTTTGTCACTCATCTGGTATTCAACAGAATACAATGTAACTGGACCACTGAACAGTCTAGTGACTGAGGTTAGCTATTTCTAATGAACCCAACTGAGTACGAGCCCCTTCCCTTTTCACCTAAGGATGGAAAAAGATTCAGTTTGTGAAACACTGTGTTCTTTTGAATACCAGACGATGGACAAAGTCCAAGAATCTAGTAAACCCAAGTGTAATACATCATGATCAGAATTCTTTAAAATTGAATGGATAGAATTGTTCACCAAATATAAAGTGCTGTAACACTGACTTTTATGCTGCAAATTCTACAACAAAAATGAAACGAAATGAATTAAACACTAAATATTACGTTATTATATAAAGACATACCAATGTCACAATTTATAAAAATCAACAGACTACAATCGGAGGGTCACCTGATTCGGAGGGATGACATCCGAATTCCAAAGATGGTATTCAAAGGAAGTGTTGGAGGAAGAAGACCAGTTGGAAGACCCAGGAACAGATGGGAGGATGCAGTTCAAACTGATGCCACACTGCTCCTGAGGATTAGAAATTGGAAGAAGGCAGCTGAGGATAGGACCGAATGGAAGAGGAGAATTGAGGAAGCCATGGACTGAATATGGACCGGAGAGCGATAGAAGAAGAAGATATTACGTTATATAAAGACAGAGACTTAACTGTAATAGTTATTAGTGTTGAATAAGATGGGAAGATGTTCATGAATGGCAAATAGATAAGAATCAACCAAATACAGACCAGAATTGCTATGAAGTACTGCACAGCTATCAAGATTCTAGTGAATGGATGCACAATGCCTACCATAAAACAGACTTATGCTTTTTCCTCACCAACATCAAATATGTGAGTAAAATGACAAATATAAGAGGTCTAACAGAATTCTACAATTCATCTCCTAGAAAGTTTGCATACCTGTGTCTTATAATAAACACTTATCGATACAATTTCTAAGGAACCAATAAAAGTTGTAATCCTGAAACTACACTTATAGTTTTACTCTTAATGGACTTCAATATATGTCTGCCTGTCCTCCAATGTTGGATTTGATGAACAAGTAGAATAACATAATTGAATTACTTTATGAACTTAAATTGCCTGCTGGGCCTATCTTTTTGTTCTTAAAATTTCTGTCACTTTTAAATAAAGTCTGATATAAAGATTGACAGCTCAGCACTATGCAAAGGCACAGAGTGGCCCTAGAGAAAAAGCTCGATTGATTCATAACATCAGCATTAGATGCAGGTGACTTCCTAAACATTCCACTGCTATATTATGTCATCTAACACAGAAACTTACAATTTTATAAATGTGACACAAATGTTGGTGGTAACAAGTCTGATCATACCCACATCCTCAGAATATGAATGTATTGAAAACTCACTCTACAAAATCCCCTGATGTGATATGGACAAAGTCTCCACACCAGGACAAATCCAACTTCTGCAGGTATTGGCACCGTTTTGATAGTGACCTTAAAGCAGCAGATGTTGCACAGTACCAGTAAACCTGGAATATATCATGACATGTCAAGTCCCACAAAAGTTGAAACAAAACTAAAAACATCAAGTAAAACAACTGAGTATACTGGAAAATTGGTATCACACAACAAATATTTTGGAAGAAAATTTAATTCTTTAGGCAGTTAAAATATATGCAAATACTTAGAGATAAGCATTTAACAGTTCAAAATCATAGCAAATACTAAATTATTTCGTCTGGAATGCAGACATTCAACATGAATGACAAGAATATTATCTTAAATAAATATTAACTGGCATACAAGACATATAAAGACCATCTCTGCCTCAGTCATCATTCTCCTGATGATGGAGTCAGAGGTGGTCTCTAAAACATCAGGTTTTTGTCCACAACTGACATGGCTTCTTGCCTGAAAAGATTTTATTAAGTTAAGTCACAAAGAAAGCTCAGGTTAGCCAATACCTTCTGTTATATTCATTTATCAGCGTCACTTCTAACACCAAACAGATCTGGAAATGTCAAATCCACAGATGAGTAATAATGACTTTTGTCAATTTATTCCCTTTTGCAGATTCACAGTTTAACTGTGATAATACCAAAACATCAATCAAGATGGCTGGACTGTGGGCTGAGATTTGAAATTGGGATGTCCCCAATACAAAGCACTAAAGCAGGTGTGCCTAATCATTATACTGCAACATTCAACACAATTCAAAATAAACAGACATAACCTAGCCAAAAAGTTGTACAAACCTTCAAATTGAGCTCAGTGTAGAGGAGAGAGTCTGTAGCCAGATCATGGAAACGCCTGCTCACTTGGGCACAACTGCACAATGAAAGCAAGCTAAGGTATCCAAAAATCTTCAATACAGTTTCATCCTGAAAAAAAAGTGCTACTGTTAATAGGGCTTCCTTTCTGGAAAAAGAAACTGTGAGCCCTCTATACCACCATCGAGAAGTAGGATACCAGTATGATCACAAGGGGTGTCATCATACCGTACAATAATGACCATACACGTGCGGCTGGCAATGTCAACAACACGCTGTGTTCAATGTCCTGCAAAGTGTTGGACAATTCCCGATACAGCCCAGATCCATTACCATGTGACTTTCATGTGTTCAGGGCCCTGAAGAAAGTTTTAACGACCTGTTGATACGGATCAGACGAAAATGTCGAGGTCATGGTGGTGAATTTGTTCGTTTCTTTATACTAAATCCTGATTCAGAATACTGTTGACAAAACTAATGCAACTCTATCTGATGTTCTTAAAAGTAGTGAACTGAGAATAGTCCCTATCGCACTCTGCAATTTGAGAACTACAGCCTACAAATTCACTTGATAGAAATTTGTTTATGTCCCTATTTCTGAAAGTGCTTTACAAAACACTTCATCAGCAGTTGTGTTTAGGTTTCATATTATATTATTGAGGCATGACAGCCACAAAGCAGAGCAGAGCTACATTATGACATAACCAGATCCAATGAAGACTGACATTTTCAAGAAACTAATATAATTGTACATTATTATACACCAATTAAGCTGCCTGTATGCAGTATTCCTATCTCAAAACTTTGTATATGGGCAAATGGATTAATTCTCCACCTTTCATCTGATGCCTGTAGCTTAAAAAAATATAAATACATTTTATTTTTTTAATTAACTGCATTTTGATGCTAGACGATTTTCATTTAATCCAGCTGTCCTTCCAACACAGCCTCAGTTCAATTCCATGTTTAAAAAGTTGCAGTTAGTACTGTAAAATCACCATAAATTAAAGTAAAATATTGTAGCATGCTCTCAGATGGACCGAAGAAAATCCTGAAATCTTCAGTGTGTTTGAGTGCAGTGCAGAATAACCCTCAGTGGTTAGTGTGACTTACATCAAAAGACTACTGAAAAATCAAACACACTAACAACGTACAGGCAAACAGTCAAAACTCTCTGTTCCAGTGGACGGAATCATTTTGTTAGAAGCCACCATGACCTGGGCTGCTTCTTCAGTTTCTTTCAATAACTGTGGAAGCTCCTCATCAAGAAAGTTCACTATGGAATTTGGAATATCCAGCTGAAACAGTTAAAAAAAGAAATAAAACAGATCAATATTGTCAAATTTTAAATGAATGTTTCATTTTTAATTTTAAACCACGTGTAAAACCGTAACGCACCTACTCAGAATGCAAGTACAGGTTCTAAATTTCTGATGTAATTATACACTCGTCATCTTCGTGCTTTCTCGCTAATCTTGCCCTCAGATCACCATAGCAAAACTGCATCCTTCTCTAAATAAAGTTTCTATATTATTTTATTTTACCTTCAGTAATGGATAACCTTTGTTTCATTGGCTGAGCCACAGTAGAATCTACGGAATCTTAATAAAGCGAACATTTCCTGTTTAGATGACATGCAAATGCAAAAATGTCAACATTATCTTGGAAACCCTTAACATGTGTGTGAATACAACCTGGGGTGGAATGTTGTGAATATTAAGCTGCAAGATCTGTGATGTCAGTTTTCCAACTTTTGGCACAATGAGATCATAACTGGGTACTTGCTGAGTCTCTGGACTGACAATTGGCACTTTGGTTCCCACGAATAACACAGCATCCAGCTCTGTATAGTATTCAAGGTGTGACTGGTCAAACTCCAAGCGGAGCAACCTGAAATATATCCGAGTAGACTTTTTAGCATTCCTATCATAGTGCTAATAACACTTATAATGCTGAAAATAATACTTTGGTTTACCTCAAGAACACAAATTTATGATATTAACCCTCTGAAGCCAAAAACTGTCTAAATAATTTTTATGAATTCAGTCTGTATTACAAGGAAAACACAATCCATAACCATTAAAAAGATATAAATCAGTCAATTATGTTTAAGGAAATAATCGGTTTACTCTGAGAATCATATGAAACCGACATATACACTCTGTGGGCAAAATTCAGAATTACTGACTGTTAAATGAGGTGGTGCACATTTCCCACTAGTTTATTAAAAATGAAGAATAAAATGCTAAGAATATTTGAACCTATGAAAAAGACTACAAGGTGCAATATCGCAGAGAAAAGCCATCTTTACGGAATGAAATGTTCATTCTGAATTTCTTCCCCAAAGTCAGACAGTTAATTCAGCATTTTAGAAAGAAGTCTTCCACATATCTGAGCCAAACCATCCAATGGAAAAGACTTGGAGAATTGGTGGAATGGTTGGATGCTCCAACATTACAATGTGCCCTGCCACATATATATATATATATCGAAAAACCAGGTTATAAAGGGTAAAAACATTTCCCATGTTACCATAAATAGCCTACTCTCTTGACCTGTCAGCACGTGAATTCTGGCTATTCCTTATACTCAAAGAAATTAGGAAAACAAAGTGATTTGACATAACGGACGACAACGTTTCCAGAATACAGGTGATTCCAAAAGGCTTCCAGAAGCATTTCCAACAGTGGCAAGAGCACTGACTGGAACAAGTGTGAATGATGAAATAGGTTATTCACTAAACTTTCCTTTCAAGCCCTGTATATTATTAATGAACTGCTTCAGCCCCAAACCACCTGCTTACTTCGTCGGAGAATCAATGGTCTGTATAACAGGAGAGAAAACCCTGGGAGTGTGGCCAACAAGCTGAGGCTCTCCCTCCCACAGCAACCTCCAGTGGTTCTGGACATCTGCTGCCCATATCCGAACCACAGAACCAGGGTTGTACGTCTCATACACGCTTACTCTGAAGGGGTATACAGCTTCCTCAAACAGCAAGTCTAAGAGGACAACAATAAAAGGTTTACTTTGATCAAGTGTTTAGTCTTAAAAGTTACTAGTTTCTATGCACTGCAGCTGGACTACAACATTTATATTTTTAATAAATACCATAGACTTCTGATAGAAAAATACTCAATTATATTTATAATGTTTTAACAGATAAAAGACAACATTCATGTATATCAAATTATAGGATGATTAGTAGTAATAACAGGAAAGAATATGCAGGAAGTGGTCATGGCATAACGTAACATACTATACTGACATCTGTCTAGACAGAATGAGGAAATACACAAAAAACAAAACAACATAAATCAAGAGTGCTAAGCACAACCTTGACATCTGATAGAAAGAATAAGAAAAACTTTACACATTTTCAGACAGGCATCACTTAATTTAAGAAAGCTACCAAAGTGGTAAAAGAATACAAGTGCTAAGCACAACCTTGACATCTGATAGTAAGAATAAGAAAAACTTTACACACTTGCAGACAGGCATCAATTAATTTAAGAAAGCTACCAAACTGGTAAAAGAATACAATGGTAATCTATTTGCACATATCCACAGTACTTTAAATAAATGAAAAAATCACTTCAGTCAGCTATTACATGGGGTTCAGGATGTTAAGTACGGAGTGAGGTATGTACAATTTGTGCCCAAGCTTAGTCTGAAACTGCTATCAGAAGTTTAAATGATGTATGTTGCTGCAGTGGAAGGAATCTATTATTGCACTATCTATAAAAGCGGCAATAAAACAGACAGCAATAATTACTGAGGAACATCAGTCTTATGAATATATACATAATTTTCTCCCAAGGTCAACTATGCATGTAGAATAAATCAAATATAATATGATATATACGATCAAGTACTGATCAAACAATCTGCATTTGTAAGATATAGGAGTGCAATGATTAGATCAATAATCAGCCAATGCTCTTTTCAAATCAAACAGAATGACAGCAGTGTTGCAACACTATCAGCTTTCCAGCAGTACAACTTGCAGTCAATACCAGTAAAATGGAATAAATGTTATTTCTTATGAGTTAAGGCATTATTTAATGAAAAAGCATATATTTTTCTTTTGTATTTCAGGGAGACAACTGCCCAAATATTGTAAACAAAGGATGAAGAATAGCATTACTTAATGTAAAAATGGCATTTCAGTAAATTAAACATTTTAGACTTTTCTTAAATACAAGTTTAAAAAATACAATTACTTTTGCTTTCCAGCTATGATGTCAATAACCTAACACCAAATGCATTAAAATCTGAGTACAATATAAAGTAATGGTGTGTATCATACCTATAAAATCTTGGCTAGTAATTTTTCCTAGTGACTGCGACATAAAAGGGGGTGTTCCTGATGGTGCCTTGTTCCACCATTTTCCATACGTTCTCTGTAAGAGGAAATAATCTATTTAAATTCCAGTCTAGAACTGTTATTAGCTACTGCATTATCTTACCATGAAAACTGGACTAAACATAAATTATGCATAAAAAGCTATTTAGCTTATCACATTACACTTATCTTTACTTGGATCTGCATATTAAAAAGCAAAGCAATTGAGAGTGTATGAACTAAGTATTATTCTCTTAATTCATTAAGGCAAGAATGTAGTTCCTCCTATTGCCTTGATCTGAAAAACATAACCAATACAATGCAAGTTTCTTCTAAACAAATGCATGACAGAAAAAATAAAAAGTGGCAATATCATATATACATAAAATATGTATGCATTACATGATTTATAATAAAGTCTAATTAAAGACTGCAAAATGTATGAGATTTACTACTAACATATGTGGTAACTTATCACAGAAGAAGTGCATGAATTTATACATTCTCATCCTGTGGAAGCTCTGATTCCCTGTTGTTTTCTTCTACTGCAATGTACTGATTTTACAAAAGATGTCATAATAATAATAATAGTTAATTAAAAATCTTGTTTTTCAAACTACAATTCTATAAGTCAAAGTTCAATTTCAGATTATGTATATTGTCAACACTAAACCTACCATAACAAATGCTTGTGGGAAGTCCCCATAATCTGGAAATTTACTAGGTTTTCCAGTAATGTTGTATGCTGTATACGATATGCTAACATCACTACCATACTGAGAACTAAAGCCTATGACATCTTGCACAAATTGTTCAATAAATACAATATCATTTTCACTTGAATTCGAAACATCAAACGATGTTACTTCCTCATCATCTACCATTTTTTGTAGATTATGTTTTTAATTTTCTTCGTCAGTGGCATCACAACCGTTTTAAAAATCTCCGAGCCCGAAAAACGGAAATCCTCTTTTTAACATTATGTCTACTAGCTAGTACGGTGTGGAAAAATGTTTTCGTATTCAAAATAAAATGATTATACAAGAAATACGACACATTACAATACCACGGAGAACGATATTGGCATTTCTGATGTTGGTAGGTAGACTATGGTTGTTATTACTGTTCCCACAATGCGACAAGTGCGAAACGAAATGTGTTGTTGGCTCATTTGTTCTGACACGTAGCACCTAGTGTGATACGAGGCAGTATAAACGTCTTGTTATTGTGTCATTTTGTTTTCCATATTTATTTAATAATTCAGAAATATGTCTGGGAAACAGTCAAAAGCCTTTACAAAGGAAGAAGAGCTGCTTCTCCAGGATTTTAGCAGAAATGTGTCGACAAAATCATCTGCGCTGTTCTATGGGAATGCATTTATTGTTTCGGCCATACCAATATGTAACTAAACGTAGTCTGTAAACGAGTATTAGTTAGTCATGGTTTCGTATTTATTCATGAGTTATTTAACATCAATAGCGTCCATGCTCTTAGTTTTAAACATTACTTCTAAATTTTATTTTAAAAACGTGGCCAATATCCTTGTAAATCTGGCTGTTGCAATGACCATTCTAAGAAACAAAATGTTAAGCACACTAAGGTATTTGTACTGATGATTTTTACAGTGTTACGGAGGACTTTAAATATTAATTTTTTAACAGGGTTATTCTGGAGAATCCATATGATTGACCTGTACTCATCAGTTATATCCTTCATCGCTGTGACATTAGCCAGTACATATTTGGTTGCATTGGCATATAAGAACACGAAGTTTGTTTTGAAACATAAGGTAAGTTCTGACACAAAAAGCATTCGTTGTCAACCAAACTAAAGGAAACATTTAATTTGTTCAGTCTGTTGCTGTGTATGTTTTGGGAAACAAACCAGATTGCCACAGGTGCTTGTAATATTGAACAGTTTTTAACACTTAGCATCTGCGTTCTTTACAAAACCATATTTAGTAACACTTAACTGGATGTTGTTCTTAGGTTGCTGTGAAAAGAGAAGAAGCAGTTACCAGAGAAATGACTAGGAAATTGGCAGAAGATAAGAAGATGAGTAAGAAAGAGAAAGATGAGAGGTATGATGGAGCTGAAGGGCTGTGCATTATAATCAGCACTAAACTGTGAGGTTTAAAGCCAGTTTAAACTTTTGGTCAGGCAGTTGTCATCAAACAGAACATTATTATAACATAAGAATCAACCAGCAAACTACTACAATGTGCGTTAATGAAAATGCCTGTCTTGTTCACAGAATACTATGGAAAAAGAATGAAGTTGCTGACTACGAAGCAACAACATTCTCCATCTTCTATAATAATGCTCTCTTTCTGGCCCTGGTCATCTTCTGCAGCTTCTATATCCTGAGGACATTTACTCCGGCAGTGTATCCTTTTGTGCGTCAGCAACAGAATTTTCGAAAAAAGAAATATAATTTTTTGACAGTTTTAAACCAGCGAGTCCAAAATCACTCCATGAACTGTTTCTGTGATGTAGTTGTATTTTATGTAGAGGATTTGTTTCTTTCCATCCAGGCAGTCATTTGACATGGCTTTTTAACACTTTTTGAAACGTTCCATAATGTAATGTGATACCCTGCTACCCTGGCTCATGAAAATGAAATAACTGTTGTGGTTAGTAACATGAGAGGCTGTATGGGTTCAAATGCTAGTAGAATGGGGTCACCAATTTTACAACTGGGGGTTATCGTTCTTTGAATAAGGCAGCCAAATTGTGAATTGAACCTCTTACTTCCATGTTGTACCTTGGAGCTTAACTTCTGTGTATCTTGAATGATGGCAACTGTATTGTTACCAGAGAAACACTCGTTTCCTTTCAATAAACATGATACTGAACTGTTGTTATATGTTTTATCTGTGATAACATTCTGCTCATATTCTGAGTAGCAGTTTTGTAGTGATGTGTTGGAATTTGTTGTTCCTTAATTTTGAACCCAGCAACTATGTTTTATCAGTCGGAGCTGCGGGAGGATTGCTTGCACTGCTGTCCACAGGTTCCCAGTGAACTTGCTGCATTTCTGTGTGAATAAATGAGTGAGAGAATCCATGGTACATTGAGCTGTTCATTGTAAATCATGTATACATGTTCATAACATCAGCAAATAAATATTATGAAGTAGAATGTTTCGTACTTAATTTGTATTGCTAGATCAGTTTGCTGCTTTGTAGGAAGTGAAGAAGCTGGGCTAGAATTAAAAGTAATTTAAAAACAACAAGAGATATTTCTGTTTATCATTTGTAGATTTGCTGTAAAACAGCAAGCTTACAAAAGAATGTTTTGAAAACTGTTCGTGTCTATTCTTCTAAAGATTTCACATGGTCATCTTAGTGTTCTACATTCTACATAGAAATTGATTTAAAAGCTGCCTAGTTTCCAAAACTTAGTTGTTATAAATGTGGGTTGTGTTCTGAGTTGTGATGCCATGTAGTCTTGTAGATGGCTACCGTTTCAGTTGAATGGTGTAACAATCCAGAATACAATCCACATTTTTATTGCCATTAAAACCTTAAAGTCTAACACTTAAATGCCACATGTAACAGTATAAAATGTTCATCAAATTATACATAGGCATGACAGTAAATTACATATAGAATAATATACTGTTAAATATTTTGAACAGCACTTAAAATCCATGAGCTAGGATCTAATATCTTTGTCAGTATTTATAACAATATGTATACTGAATTGACTTTTGAAGCCTGTTGTTAAATCAGGAGACAGATACATGCAGTTATCTGACAAGGTTCCAAAAAATCAAACCACACAGTTGAAGGTCATCAGAGTTTTATATTCTGTATGTTTCAAAATGTAAATCTTCTGAATTAAAAGACTAATTGTTACATTAAAATCTAGTGTTCACATCCCAGATCCCATTCACTTATGAGCCATCCACAACATAACAGCTAGCCTTTTATCTTAAGAACAGTAACTCTTAAGATGTCCCTCAGAACACAAATTCACAAAATAAAGGCCTGAACTGAGGTGCATAATCATGCACTCCATAAAATACCAAATTTGTTTAAAATATAATATTATGATTTATGCATAAAGAACAGAATGTGAGGCACTTCAGCCTAGGAGAGCGTGTTAGTGCTCATCCACTGCAGTTATGATATGGCTATAATATACATTCACACTCATTAATAATCATTTACAATAAGTGAATTATGAGAGTTACATCTTTACGCTTTAAATACAAGTTCCAAGTGAAAAATTTGGCAAGTTTAAAAGAATGATGGTAGGAAATTACAGCAATGAAAGTAAGTTGTTTCCTTAGTTAATTCTGATAGTTCTGTATTATTCACAAAACATTAAGGCAGCACTGTATAACTGCTTGCCTAAACTGTTCTCTCTACACTCATTTTTCACGTTTGATTTTAAGTCGTATGTCCAGAACCTTCATGATCTTGACACATGTAACTTGCATTAGCTGAACAGCAGAATTATCTATCATTATAAATACTTTAAAAATTGATATAATTTCATTTATAACTTACATGACAAGAACTGATATGACCAAAAAGTGTTAAACAGTTTTCTAAATGAAAATTTCATCTGTTTTTATTGGAAAAAAAAAGTTTTGGTAAGGGATATATAACCAAAACTGTCATGAAGATTATGTTATTCACACAAAGTTTCTAAAGTTCTTCACTTGAGTTTAAAATAAATAAAGTAATTTACACTTAAAACAGTCAGTTGAAATGTTTTCCCTTGATTAAGTGCAGCTGCCATGAATATCATATGAAACAGTATGTAAGAGATTGGGCCTTATTGTCTTCGCCTAATATACTTTCACGGAAGCAATGCAGACGAAACTGTGACAAGGATGTAAACTTTTAATACACATTTGACCATCATATGAAATAAGAAGAACAGTTGAAAATTAACTGTAATGGATTCTCAGGGTGTCCCACTCATTGTGGAACCTGGCATTACATAATACCACTGCAGCAGTGAGTGAACTACCAGAAAATGAATATGTTCTCATGATGCTTTGTGTCAGCTATCATATCCCATTCTCCTCTGATTCTGTAGCAAAAGTTCTCTCTACCTGTTTGGCTACATAAGGTTTGTTCCACTGGTTTCATTCACAGATGTTTACTGATACAAATACCTTGCTTATGGGTCAAAATGTATGTCAGAAACCATTTTTAAAACATACCAGTTCAACTGACTTCTGGTCAAAAAGCCTCTCATGTAATATTCAGGCCAGCCAGAAATATGTTCTGATTGTCATGACATATCTAGGACATCATTCCAGAAAGGCACCTCAACAAAACAGCTGATTTACACGGGACTAAATTGTAACATCTACTTGGTTTGACTGATATGCATTATTAGAGTTTCTATGTTCAGATGTAACTATCTATATATCTGTGTAGAGCAGCATTAGCATTATGCCCTTATGGCATGATGTCTTCAATATGTTCAGCTGGGTTGTTCTGCCTTCTGCCAAGACACACATCAGTCATTGCCTTTAACTGATGGTAGGGTGAATCTACAGTTTAGTGTGGACTTTGGTACATGGTGCAACCTAATATTCCTCATGCTCACAAAGCTTTTATCATGTCTCAGATATGGAAAAGGGAATTAATATAGAAATATCTGCACTGCGTCTCATACTTCTAACATTTCCTTGATAACACCAGTGCCTTTCACTTACACCATTAGGCTAATATTCTACAAGTAATAAGCCATGAAGAAGTAAAATGTTCATTCATTGTTTGACTTAATGTATTATTCACAAAACATTAAGGCAGCACTGTATAACTGCTTGCCTAAACTGTTCTCTCTACACTCATTTTTCACGTTTGATTTTAAGTCGTATGTCCAGAACCTTCATGATCTTGACACATGTAACTTGCATTAGCTGAACAGCAGAATTATCTATCATTATAAATACTTTAAAAATTGATATAATTTCATTTATAACTTACATGACAAGAACTGATATGACCAAAAAGTGTTAAACAGTTTTCTAAATGAAAATTTCATCTGTTTTTATTGGAAAAAAAAAGTTTTGGTAAGGGATATATAACCAAAACTGTCATGAAGATTATGTTATTCACACAAAGTTTCTAAAGTTCTTCACTTGAGTTTAAAATAAATAAAGTAATTTACACTTAAAACAGTCAGTTGAAATGTTTTCCCTTGATTAAGTGCAGCTGCCATGAATATCATATGAAACAGTATGTAAGAGATTGGGCCTTATTGTCTTCGCCTAATATACTTTCACGGAAGCAATGCAGACAAAACTGTGACAAGGATGGACAAGGATGTAAACTTTTAATACACATTTGACCATCATATGAAATAAGAAGAACAGTTGAAAATTAACTGTAATGGATTCTCAGGGTGTCCCACTCATTGTGGAACCTGGCATTACATAATACCACTGCAGCAGTGAGTGAACTACCAGAAAATGAATATGTTCTCATGATGCTTTGTGTCAGCTATCATATCCCATTCTCCTCTGATTCTGTAGCAAAAGTTCTCTCTACCTGTTTGGCTACATAAGGTTTGTTCCACTGGTTTCATTCACAGATGTTTACTGATACAAATACCTTGCTTATGGGTCAAAATGTATGTCAGAAACCATTTTTAAAACATACCAGTTCAACTGACTTCTGGTCAAAAAGCCTCTCATGTAATATTCAGGCCAGCCAGAAATATGTTCTGATTGTCATGACATATCTAGGACATCATTCCAGAAAGGCACCTCAACAAAACAGCTGATTTACACGGGACTAAATTGTAACATCTACTTGGTTTGACTGATATGCATTATTAGAGTTTCTATGTTCAGATGTAACTATCTATATATCTGTGTAGAGCAGCATTAGCATTATGCCCTTATGGCATGATGTCTTCAATATGTTCAGCTGGGTTGTTCTGCCTTCTGCCAAGACACACATCAGTCATTGCCTTTAACTGATGGTAGGGTGAATCTACAGTTTAGTGTGGACTTTGGTACATGGTGCAACCTAATATTCCTCATGCTCACAAAGCTTTTATCATGTCTCAGATATGGAAAAGGGAATTAATATAGAAATATCTGCACTGCGTCTCATACTTCTAACATTTCCTTGATAACACCAGTGCCTTTCACTTACACCATTAGGCTAATATACTACAAGTAATAAGCCATGAAGAAGAAAAATGTTCATTCATTGTTTGACTTAATGTTGTTTCTTGGCTCTAAAACCCAGTTGTGGGTTTTTGCCGCCTCCTTTTCGGAGGTTTCCTAGTCTTTGAAGTGTGCAATTGTGAGTAGTGAGTGAACAGCCCACTGACTAGTTTGACCTAATCAAACAACTATAATAATTCAGATATATCTACAAGTAGAGTACAAATCCTGATTTCCCTCGCTTTCAGTTTCCTTAATTTTCATGTGTCCAAATCCACTGTCCCAAACTATTAAAAGTTTATTTCTGTTACTTGGCCAGCCTGATACTATCTTAGAGGTGATAACACAATAAATAAATCATTACATTTAATCAAGGAATGTGCGATATGTGGAACATAATTCAAATCACAAAGTAACTTTGTACTGCATCAGGTACCTACATAGTTACCTGTGCAGTGCACTTACATGTCACAATCAGCCAATTTCAAACAAAACAATAAAATCACAGTTGACAAAGTATATATTACACTATTATACAATAAATAAAACTACCTTAGTAAAACACTTATTTGAGACTTGTGCTCATATGTTTACTGTTTCATGGTGTAAATTATCAAATTCAGCACATAATAATTTTTATTCCTATATATTGGTACTGTAACTTGTAAAGGCAACACTGAATCATTACTGTACAATACATTCAAGCCAATTACTGTGTTATTTGTTGATACTGTTATTAACAGATCGACAACTTACAATGGATAACACTTATGGTTAACAATGCAACAATTACAAGAATGCAACTGACTGCATTAATTATATGGAATGTAGCAATTATATCTTTAAAACAAATATAGAACATGCAGTATTAGTTTCTTTTATTCATGTTAGCTACAGTTTTACTGATAAGGTATGGAGAGTAAGGCAGTATTCATAATACTGTATGGATAATTTTCATTCCAGTTTTCTTATTCTAGAATCCCAAATATTGTACAAATAAGTGACAATTTGCTTACTGTTTCTTCTTTTACATCTTATCATACACTGACCTCCCAATTATCTGATGTTCTGGAACACACCTCATGACTATTTTCTGTTTCCCACAGGGAAAAATATTTTCATGAAGTGAAGAGATCATCCCAAAAGTAGTGTGTTAGAAGTGGCATGACTGCTCAAACTATAGCGTTTTATCAGTAGGAGACTACAGTACTTTGAAGGGGATACATTTCATTAATGTATATGACCCTCTGTTTTCACAAAAAGAATTCAGTTCCAGGTTTTCATGATCTGCCCTTGCACAACACAGCCCATTGTTTGAAAACTGAAATGGAAATCCTGACAGGTGACACCATTGCAAGTAACAGTCCACAAGACAACAATCTAATCTTAATGCTGGACATACTGTAGGTATGGGGGTTAATAGTTACATGTAGTAGTAGAAAGGATACTGAGAAGTCAGACCAGGTATATAAATTACTGTCTCAACTCACTATAGTGAAGAGTACATGTTGGTGACTATGAATTGGGGAATTTCTCAAAACCTCATATAATGCATTTTGTAACATGAGCTGATATGGGTCAATCGTAAACTGATTTCATATTTTATGTATATAGATCACATTAAAGATTTTGGCAAAATGCAGAGGAGGAATACTTTTTATGTACCCACTCACACAAGTTCTGAGTTACTATAGACATCAATATATAATTTTAACAATGTTTAGTCATTATAAAACGCTATAGACATGTTTCACTCATATCTGCACATTTCAATTTGAATATACATTACATCTTATTGAGCTTATATGCAATAATATATGTTAATAAATTTATTATAAACTCTTATTTTTATATGTTGCTTGGGTTTACAAATGGATCTCCCTTATTTTGACTGTTTACACAGTCTGCTGTATCATCTCATAATCTAGCTCATGAATGGCCAATCTAATAGTGATTTGCCATATTAAAAGTTGCATTTTGACAAAAGTTTTTCTTTTATTTCTGAGCTTATATAACGTTAACTACAAGAAAGCAGTAGCATCCTTGCCGTTAACCTATGGGGAACTTACCTCTAGAGGGTATGTAAATTCCATGGGTAACATGAAGCAATTTGAGTCAAAATTATTTTAAAAAATTACAGAGGCTATTTTTATGAAATTGCATTATTGCTGACTTCTCACAAAATGATGGTTTTGATTTCATTTTTATTATCGTAGTTTTTTCTTCTTCATAAGATTTAATTTTTATTACTTTCCTAACACTAGCATATATTAGCCAAGAAATGTGATGCAGCTCTGGACACAATGAACTTTACATTGTTCTAGGAAAAACATATTTTGTTTCACATGATACAGTATGATGATAACCAACATGCATTGTACAGTACAACAGACTGTGTAAAAAAATCTTTTGTTTCATAACAACAGAGGTACTGATTTACGATCTTCCAAATATGTCTGCTGGGAATTTTAACCCAAAAATGATGTCTCTTTACTGATTACAGTGACCTGTTTGGCTAAGTTATAGAAGTGCTGTTTTCTGTAGACTGTCCTGGCAATTGCTGTGATACACTGAACATATTTATCACTGGTCATGAAAATTGACTTTCCTTTAATCAGTGTATAAGGACACAAGGGCGTTAGTTTATGCAGATGCCAATATATTACAAAACTTACTATATCTACAGACTTCTGGCCACCATGATGTTTTCTGAAAATGTCTTTAGGCTATATTCAAATGCTAAAAGTTGTACCTAAAAGACACATGATCATTTCCTTCCACTCTCTTAATAATTCATTATTCATAATTATCTTATCATCCATTGCTATATGACTTATACACTAGACACAGCACTGTTAAATACACTAAAATAAAATAAACAAGTAACTAAACTCAGACATTTTCCATAATATTGGTTTAATCAGAATATCTGTAGGCTCTGTATAGTGCACCATAAATGCTACTAAAATCTACTAACCACATAATAAAAATCATTCAACATGCATACAGCTTAAAACTAAAAATCTTCTTGACACTGGTCTCCATTAACTGCCCTGTGGCAAGTGGGTGAGTACATCTAGTAACTTTGCTTAATGCCACAATATAAATCAGAACCTCTGTGTTACCATGTTTGAGTTCCGAAATGTACAAAGTATTCCTTGTTCTGGGAGAATTTTCTGTTATGTTAAACACCGACATGAATATGAACATCAAATTAATAACTGTGGTTGCATATGAATTGGATTACTTGTAGAATCTGATTAATGATGTTTCAAAGAAATCACTATAACTGTTATGTGACTCGGTGGTATTGATAACAGACTAAAATATATACTGCTCCTTCAGTACATAAAATTTCAAAACTAATTCCTTATTGCACAGTCACATATACACATATATAATACACTTAGTTATAAATGATGAATAGAGAAACTGGTATTATAATAAAAACAGCTGACTCCAAAAAATACAGAGAATGGACAAGATTTGCAAGCTGTATCAAAGTAACTGTTTCACTGTCATCAGCCAATAGTCACCAGACTGTCACAATTTGGATTTCAAAGCAGTGGATCCCCTCTGTATGTAAATGCACAAACACACACATACACACACAACTATGTTACCTTTAAAACTCAATTTGTGTGCAGAATATTTTTAAATATTTCTTTTTTTCTATATACTTGGTAAACAGTTTCCCCATAACAGTGAAAGGGTTACAGTTTGACACTCATTTCTATAAAATGATGCAGATTTTTCTATAATGTGTTGCTACATACTGATATAGTTTTCAATACTTAGCAAACATTAAAATTAAGCTTTCATTTAAGACTTGAAGCTTTTGTGGCAACTGAACTCAATAAAATCTTTTCAGGCAATCATCTACGTTAATTGGGTACACAAAGCAACCAACATTTTGGGAACTATCTCAGTCCCCACCCTGATGACGGGGACATACATACATGCTTACTTTCAGAAATGAATGAAGATGAGTTGTCAAAATCATGGTCCTTCTGACTTGTTTCAGAAAAAGAGCACTAGCTTCAAAAGATCCAACTAAGAATCAAATTCTGGCCATCCAGTTCAAAGCAGTCCAAAGCCTGTCACATTATTAGCTGAGCCATTTCCATCTTTCTTATGTTAGGAATACTTGTCTTAAACACAATATGTAACAATATGCAACCTACTTTCTCTTGTGGGGACAGAGAGGGTCTGACTGAACAATACTGCCATTTCAATCAGGAATTGAACTTCCACCTTCTGCCATATATTAAATGCCTCAGTCCACTGAGGATTTCCCCTGTGTAATGGCAATATGCTTTCCCCTAGTGCCACAGGAGGATACTGTAATTTTACTAGGGGACTCCAAATTCATAACCACAGAACTTGCCTTCTTGCTTTCTTATTTCTGATACCTGAGCAATATCTTCCATAGTCTTTCAAGATTTGTTAATTTAAAATAACGATTCCTTTCTCAGTTATGAACCACACAAAATGTGCAATGCTTTTTCTGAGTACAACTACATAGAGAGAGTTATGAACACACAAGTAAGTCAAACTGTGTATAGTTTGTGATGATGAAATGAAGAATGTCCAAAACTGAATATTCACAGTTAAAAATTATTCATAAGGATACATAAAATAGTTTCTCTTGTGAACAATTTCCCATACTGTCATGCTGGTATGCAAAGGAAACAAATGTAATTATAATTGACTTCAGTTTATGTAATTGACTTAGGCCTATTCAAACCTCTTTATACAGAATAACGTTCAGCACAAACTATTTATTCCTCAGAATTATATTAAAACATAACTAGCCCCATGGAGCAGAGTTCTTAAAAAGCTGATAATATGTTCAGCTTGTCAAGAAATTTCCTACTCTACATGGAGCCCGAGGGCTCATGTACATGGGTACATGTGCACAATGTCAAGTAGAGTTGTGAACTAGAAATGTTTTGTGGGTGACCAGTTGGTAAACATTTGTTGGAATAAAAGAAGAAGTGCTGTTACATTAAAAGTGGATCTAGTAACCAAAGAAACACAGAAACATCTATGGGACTGTCAAACTTCTTCTATTTGCTCAGCTAATAATACTGACTATAAAAATTTATTCAATTTTTACTGCTCTGAGTCTATACGTTTTATTTAATAAAGTAAGGACTATACAGTTTACTTTACAAGACTTATCTGTAATTAAAACTGTGCAAATTTTGTCCAAACAATTTGCTTAGGAAATAAGTTCTCAGAACTTACAATGACCTGCAGGAATTATATGATCATTCCCTGTCTTGGTAATTTTCAGACTTCTTGACCACTGGAAAAACCTGCAGTAAACTTAGGTAAAATTACAACAATTTTAAACTTTAAGACAGAGTAATAGACGTTAGGGTTACTGAAACATCACAATGTGCAGATGACATAAGGTTTATGAAATAAGCACCCATGCAGTTAAACTGTACTGTATTGTAATCAACTAATGACGACTCTACCTTCAAGGCTGACACTGTTACATTTCCCATCTTCTTCTCTTACCTTGTTGTTCACACAGTTTGATAATCCCACTGTTGCAGAGGTTATTTAACACCATTGTATCAGTTGCAGAAGTTTTGTAAACCCAAATTACATATAGAAGAATAATTACTTAAAGAATGTATAAATACATAACAAAACAGTTGTGGTATGGGAAAAACTACAAAAAGTTAGAAAGAAGATAGACATCCTCAGCTGAATCATTAGAATCATTGATGTTTGGTGGATGTAAGAACTAGTACAGGGTTGTCCAGTCAAAATTTTTTTATGAGTAACTATCATTGACATTGTAAGAGAGTCCTCCCTTGAGTAGTAGCAGCCATCATTGGTTGTGAATATTTTAACACAATAAAAATATTTTAAAAAGTGTATTGTTTATAAAATACATGTGACAATTTTAGTGTTTTCCAGAGTGAAAATGTATATTGCAGGTATGAAAATATGACCATATAATTCCCACCTTAGGCTCTCAATAAGGCTAATTTATAGGCCCAGTTACACAGGCGTGATAGTTACTGCATCTATGTCACCTATAGACTTGACACGCCGATGATGGTGTCTCTTCTTCACCCTTGTCGGAGGGTGTCGGCAGTGATCCCCAACTCTTGTTGGTGATAATTCCCGTCCATGATAGGGTGGCGGGGAGTATCGACAACTGAAGTTAATGACTGAGGAACTGTTCTCTGATGAGGAGGAAGGAGATGCAACATAGTAGTTGTTGCTGCTACTGCTAGTTTGTGAGTCACGATCTCGGTTATCTCTATCCCTTTCTTGTCTGGATGAGTGTGAATCTTGTCGGAGCTTTAGCCCTAAGACTCGACTCAGTGATCCCTGAAAATCAATGATCATGTGTTATTAGTATAAAATGTGTAACCTTCAATTCATATAATTTAGCACAATAAATAGCCTTTTTGGATCATACACCTGATATTCACTAATTCGAAAGTGACCAGAAAATAGATATAAGCACAAGAACGCACAATATTAAACATGGCAGATGATTTTGGTCTTCCAGGTTGTGAAGCCATGTGGAAGCATTATGTTCCTTTACAACAATGGTAATGACCTACAAAACCACACAGTATCACAGCCTAGAAGACCATATCTATGCACTGTGCAACACTGAACATATCTATACTAGGGAATCAGTGTTTTCTGCTATTTTATATGAGAGATTAAGAAATAAATCTAAATGATGTAAATTAACTTTTGCACAGTTATGTCCTTTAAGGAGAAGTAAAACATTTGTTTGTAAATCTTCATGACATGCCCTTCCTGTATGTTGTGCTGAGATAACTACGGACAGCGGGATTACTACAAATTATTAGACATAATGGATTAAATGAAAAATATTTGGATCTTGGATGTGGTTTAAGTTAGGAATGGAGGATATTACACAATGAGAAACTTGATAATTTATACAGTTCACTTAGTAGAGATACAATACTTCAAGTAAAGTCAAGAAGGGATGAATATTTAGGTTAAACAGAAGAGACAAGAAATTAATACAGCCTTTCTGGCAGGGAAACTTGAAAACTGATGACTTTAAAAACAGAGTAAGAGGTGATAAGATAATATTATAATGGGTTTTAGATAAATAAGTTGTGGATGTAAACTTGATTGGAATGGTTTAAGATATTTTAAACGACAGTCTTTAGTATCAAGATGTTGAATCTACAGGCAACACTGGCAGAGACTGTTAATATTTTAAACGACAGTCTTTAGTATCACAGGCAATACTGGCAGAGACTGTTGCTCAAAGAATGGGACATAAATATTCTTAATCACCTTTAATGTCCAAACATTTTCATGGCAGGACTTAGCAAAACTATGAAGAGCCTCAGATTGGAGTTTATGCAATGCAGAGCTCCTTCAAATTAACATCTTCAATCCCAATAAAATAACAGATCCTCTGACACACATGTTGGAAGATGGTAAATGATAATGTTGTTAGGTTCTAATCATACGAGTGTAGTCAAAATCAATGATTAAATGTGCTAAGATGCTGAGAGACTTTATAAATTTAAATCATCCAAAATAATTAAGAACAGGATCCTCAAGATCACAGAAGCCAACACCAGGAGTTTGTTCCTGGTAAATTCTTGGTCTAACGTATCATAGTATCTTTGTCATTAAAATTTGTGTAGCCTATCTGTAGACATAGGGATGAAGAAACCCAAATTCATTCAGCTACTTGCTATTCAACCTTTAATAGTCATGTGTTACAGCTTATGTTCAGTCCAGCTGCTGTGCACTGCAGTAGCGTACCACAAAATCCCATAGTCAAAGTCCAGCCAGTAACCCCATACTGTGGGGATTGAAATCCCTCATTCCTGTATGATACAAGTTAATTGAGAAAGAAAGCATGCCTTAGATGAGTGCACGTGGATGGGTAGCTGGCAGAGGAGTGTATTCAAGTTGCCTCACACAACACCTTCCATGTTTATTAAGTGATCAACTAGAGCAAATATTGTATTCACTTCTTTGCAGGAAAAAGTGAAATGTCTGAAGTGAGTCAATCATACCTGTGAGCTCCTCCAAGATGAAAACTATGAAAAGAACAATTATGGCACATTTCATAAGATATGACACACCAAACAAGAACAACCTGGAGAGTTCATACACAACAAACATCTGGTCCACAAAATACTTCATTATGACAATAAATACTCAGAAAGAACAGTAATGTTTTGATGTAACATACTTCCTAATATCAAAATCCCAGAGCAACCTATAGGTTAAATATTGTAAACTGCTTTCACCTGATTCCATTTCCTCTGAAAGCCAAACAGTAGAGATATAAGAGATTAGCGACTGTGAATTGTAAATGATTCTACATTTTTCATTCCCAATATAATGAGAACCAGATGATGTATCAATCAATTCATATTTGTAACTGATTAACAAATCACTATTAACTATAATACCAATTGCTTAGCTGCTAAATTAATTGGTTAACAGAAACATACATTATCAATAATAGTAAGTAATAGGAATATATGATACTAGAAAATCTGTATTCATGACTTTTCTGATTTAAAAATTGTATTGCTACTAAGAAAACACTCATTACAAAGATCAGACACAAACATAATTGTTGATATAGATGGAAGTCTTCCAGGTTGTTCTGTCCTAACAATTCACAGGAACATACTGCCTCTATCTTTAGCCCTGCATCAGAATTTTCTTTTTGTGGGGAATGAGATCTTTTTGTAAAGTTGTTCAGAAGTAGGAAAACCACTGCTGAATTTCTTGTTTTATGCAAGAAAAGTGGATTAGTGATGTGACTTAGAAAGATTTAGTTCATCCAAGTAAACACTTTATTGAGTTGCCAGAATCAAGAGAGAATGATGGTGGCATGTGAAAACAATTTATTAACAATGATATCAAAGAGCTTTGAATGCATTCTGCTCTCATTAAATTGCCCAACAAGTTAGGTGCATAAGCACAGAATAAAGTCATAGATCAAAGCTTGCAGGTTAGCTGGAAATAGTGATTTGTATTCACCTTTCCACATAAAAGGATTTCTATGAATATGACTAGGCAGAACACTATTCAGAAACACACATATTTCTCATTACCAGGGAACAGCTTCTTCTAAAAACCCACACTACATGTACATGTGTATGTTCTGCGAGCCAAAATCATGACTAATGGTTTATTAAGTTTTCACGAATCAAACACTTGTATGAGTTTCTGAGTAGTCATAAAATATCAACGACACATGAACACACCAAGACAAAGAAAATGGATAGAATAAAGTAAGGACTTCAGAAAATTTCTCAGTTGAATCCAGCAGCCAGTAAAGTTGGTTTAGCTAGGCTGGCTATAATCCAGTCTGACTGATGTCAACTGCCATCTTCTGCGTTGTGACACAATTTACTCTTGTAGGTGCTTACCAGTGTTTCAGAGGAATACGTAACATCCATTTTCAGACAGAAGAATGAAGGTAATATGTCCCTCTGAAAATTATAACTTACAAAACCCCAGAAGAACACACCTGACATCTTGACTGCCGTAAGAACCTCTGTGCTGACTGAAGCCTTGAAGATGGCTTTCTATTGCATGTATTTTATATATGTTAAGGAGTGGTGCAATTGTGCAAGAAGGTCCTAGTTTTTATAAAAAGTTAAGCAATTCCTGTGCAGTATGTAGCATTAGGTTTCAATTAAATCTCTATTTTGATATGTAGCGTGTCTAGAGAAGAAGCAGAGTTACTGAGGAATGATGGAAGACACATTTCACAGGCATGTTACAACAAGAACCTACTTGTGTGAAGATCAATGCATTAGAAAATAGATGTTACTTTATTAAATAATGTTATCAATCTGCACTAAGACATAACACCAAGTACTGCCCCAAAAATTTCGTTAGCTACATTCATAGTTCATGAAAATCTAGCTCTTTTAATCTACAATATTACAGAATAGGATATATACCATGCACTACTGTACATATGAATGTATGGGTTAGGTATCTACATTAGTAATTAACATATTGAGTGTTAAAATAGGTTTATATGCAGTACAACCCATTTATAATGTTCTCAGATATAATAAATTATCTTCATAATGGTGTCCTTCAAATAATGTTATCATGATATTCTGAAAAGTTCAGAATAATGTTATATAAAATCTATTAACTACATCACATAATGTTTAGATTTTTAAAATAATAGAATTAGCAATATTTTAAAAGCTACAGTGAATGTAATATAAATGTGTGGTTCTTAAGTTCATTATGGTATTGTCATGAGATCTTTTTTTTTTTTTGGGGGGGGGGGGGTTTGCATGCTCACTGTCCAGATAAAAAGTATATGTGACATTATTGAAACTTATTTTGTCTCTACTTTCACGTTGAGAAAGGGGTATTTATTCTGTGAGATTCATTAAGTAAAGCCAGAAATATAAAATTAAAATCTCTCTCTTCACTGATAATATCCAAATGTGGATTTTTGAATTGTTGACTTCAACAGAGACTACTTATTTTAGTTAGTTTTCAGCATTTTTCATATATTAATTCTTCAAGCACATATAACATAATATATTACCATGACTGTTGTATGTGCTGGCAGTTCTCTTATCTTATTAACATAAGGAATGCCATGCAAATATAGGTTTCTCAAGTCTAGTGATAGTAAATATATCTCAAGCTAGCAAGAAGATAGTAAATCACCATACTGACAATAAAATTACTTTGAATGTTTTGGGGGAGTTGGAATGGTATTTTTAAATTGAACATTTTTCTGTGATGAATAAATTTAAATATGCTAAATTATGGTATACAAATTTTTGTACCTGATAAACTCTTCTACTCAGTCATACTCTAAGATTAATATATGTTAATTTAAAATTATTATAAAAACTAAAACTGTCTAACTCACAGCAAATAAAAAATGTTTTTTTTTACAAATCAAATCAACTTGTTTAGATTACTACTGCCACCAAATTAAAGAATGTTTTATCATCTAATGCTAGATTGCTAAATTTCATAAAAGTATTTTCCAGATAGGAAAATTAATATTTCAAATGCTTAAACTCTGACACAAAGGCATTTTGAAATTTATTTTTGAAAGAGTCATGATAAACACACAATGCTAATGTATATGTAATACACTATTTCATCACTAAAGTTGTAATTTCATCTGTAACTGTAAACTTTCCTTATACTGCACCCATTACAGAAGCAGTACTTTTATGTAAATTTGGATTTTCATCATTAATGCATGATAATAAATTGAATGAATTTAATCTTTCAAAAATATCTACAGGTATGAGATGAATGTTATAAACATGAGAGATAAATCAGAAGGAAATCCATCTGACAGAAACTATAAATTTTATAGAAATACTGCCAATAAATTGTGCAATATATTTTGATGTCTTTACATGAATATATATATATAGAGGATTAGTTTGCTATATTATACACTACAGACACATCTCCCCACTGTTATTTACATGAAAATACTGCACAGCATTTTACATCTATTTGTACAACATAACATCACTCACAGAATATAAATAGCCATTTATATATGAACATATACTGCCCAGTATCTGACAGGACAGGCACCTGTTTGAACTACCATGTTTTTCAAAACTGTACATTATTTAAATCAGTAAACATTTTTGAATTCAGGTATTGTATTACAACAAACATTTAATGCTGGAGTCAGTAACTGGCACAAAAACTGCAATTAATAAAGCAGATTTCTGTTCAAACATCTACAGCAATAAATTTATTGGAAATAATATTATGAAGATATGCTACTCATTTAAAATCAATGACAACAATGGCTATTTATGAAACAGCAATTATTGAATTCTCCCATTTATGGTAACATTAAAATGCTGAGATTGTACTGCAAGTCTGTATTCAGTTTCTCTATTCTAGGAAGATGTAACATTCTTGGTACAAACAGGATTCGTTTGACATATTTAAAGTTCTAATTTATCCACTCATTCATGCACTAATTTGAAATCATTCTACAGGATATTATATTACAGCCAAATAGAAAGAAATTCAAGCTAACCTTTTTGAGATAGAGAAGACTGTAGGTCTGTGAAGATGTAATGTAAGGTTATTGGTATTGTTTTGTTCCCATTGAAAAAGAAAACCATGATGAATGCAACAATTGGATAGTTTCAATATACTCAGAACATTAATCTCTCAAACAATTATTATTAAAGCTATGATTCCTCCTTCTCTTTGTCATCATCACAGCTGCCATTTTTTATAGGACTTCCATGTTTTAATATACTAAGTGTATATCTCATGCTGAATACCAACAATTTACTTAATGATAAAATGAATTCATAAATAAAACTGTACAGTGGAATTTATGAAAATGCATATAGAGCATAAGTTAATGCTAATTGACTTGCAATTTTGAAACAGTCATTTCATTTGTTTACATATTATGACTCTCTTACACCAGCTGAAATTAAATAAGTACACTTTGTGTTAGATTTATAAGGTGTGAAAATGTAAGGATTCAAATGACTCAGAATAGGGTCATATGTTAGGTCCTAATAAACATGGTGATAAACTTTGTTGCATTCTGAAAGCAGGAAATATACTGGCCATCTAAATGGCTTTCTTCTGCTCAAGGAGATGTTTTGTAAACTCTGCACTGCATGACAGCTTAATTCAAATGTTTGAAAATGTCTGTTATAAAACTGTATATGTAAATGGCATCAGCATGTGACATGACATTCCTTACAAACAATGCTTATTTTGTTGTTTCACAATGTCCAACCAATATTGCACTATAGCACTACCTAATATTTAACAGGAACAAAATCTATTTCATGGTAATTATAGTTTTTTCCAGCTAACATGTAAGCACACATTATTATTTTAACAATAATGACAAAACACTAAGCAATGTTATGTATATACACAAAGGAAGAATGGCAGTTAAATTTACATATACAAAATATACATCAAATGAGCATAAAAATTATTATTGTTATGTCTATAAAGGAATACATTCTGCATTTTTTATCTTTAATAATTATGACTTCAGTATTTTTAATGTTTTCTGTTCAGTATAAAATTATTTCAATGTAGAAAGTAAGATAAAAATAACATTTTCACATTAATGTAGTATCAAATTACAGCAGAGCAGGGAAGTTTCTTGAATGATCTAAAAGTTTTAGCTCATCAAAATTGTAGTTACAGACACATGACTATGAAAGTCAAAAGTGATTTTTTTTCATCCATATTGAAAAGCACACAGCGTAAATAAAATGCATGTTTGACATGCCTTTTAGATCTTGCTGCTTTGACTTCCCCATCTTAATTTCATGTACAATTATTTGAGCTCTACAGAAACTGAAAATTATAGAATTTAATCTATGAGGTTTCACATAACAAAAGAGTGTCAATAGGTTTTTATGCAGCATCCACATACACACAAACACACATATACAAACACATACACGCATATGCTTATGTTTTCCTTGTTCAAGGTTGTTGGGAACACCAAAATTCTGTATTTCATGATCTATATATTTATGGGTATGTTGTGCACACACACACACACACACACACACAATACTGGTACAGACATGGAGTGAATGTTAACAACTGTTCTCAAGTTAGTAAACTGGCTGAGAGCAAGTAATGAGAAAGAATCGTGCACTTCCTCTACAAATTGATAATACTGTTGGCTGTGCGCTACCTTGGTCAGCAGCACAATTCACTATTGCATGTGTGTAAGTATGTAACTGTACATGTAGCATGCGCACACACAAATGCAGCCAGAACAAGCACGTACACAGTTGGCTATTAAAGGTAAAGAGACTGAACTTGTTTTTATGTCAAAGGTTTAAGTATGGAAACTGAGACTGTTATTTTTAACAAGATATTCTAATACTAAAAATTGTAGAAAATGTATGTACAGTATAACAATCTGGCATGTTGCTTTACATAAAACAAAATAATTACCTCAACAACTGTTGCACATTTTTCAAAGATCTATTAAGTATTATTAAGATCTATTTCACCATGAAGTAGCAATGGAACTGACCCATTTCAAAAGGTCTCAATGGCTGCCATATTGGTATTATGAAAGGAAGGAAATTAAAAAGAATGACTGTAGGATACTTCTGGTGGCATGACATACATATCAAGTTCATGAATATCTCTTATGTGGGTTTGAAATTTATTAAGACAGACATTTTTGTTATGGAATTTGCCTATCCTTACTTAAAAAATAAGGAAAGTAGGATAAAAGCCCACTTTTAATGTGAGATAAATTGTTCATTACACAAAAAGAGACTGTTTGCTGTTTTAGATTTACAAACTGTTCACAACAGCCAAGTTCCATTACATGCTAAGAAATGCAAAATATTAACCTTTATCATACAGGAAAAAGGGGTCTAATTCAGGTGTTCAGAGTTTAATGGTATGCTACTGTGACACACAGCCAACTGGACGGCATTTAAGCAGTGACACATTGCCGATAAAAGTCAATCATGACAATGAGTTCAGATACTGGGAAAATGCTACCAAACACACACACACACATATATAACAAAAACACACTAAAATAAAATGCAAAGGACACAAGTCACCAAATTATTGAGCAAAGCACTTAAAGCTGACTCTTTACATAGGAAACATTCCAAATTTCTGACAATTCGCTTTAATAAGGAAATATTCATATAGAGTGTCTGTCACTCTACCGAGTGGCGGTTAATACTGAGACTGGCTGGAGAGGGAGAAAAGCCAATCTTATTACTTCTAACAGGTTCCTCAGAGCCTCAAGCCAAAGATGAGGAGTGATTAAGATGTACACCATTACAATTTGCGTTGTGGACTATCCATAAAACTGCATAAATTCTAATTATGTTTCAAAATTAATATAACTTTGAAGAGCATTAGTGGTTATCAATACTATGTACTGTTTTACATTTAGTATCTGTGTCCTGTCTGCAGACTGGAGACTATAAAAAAATCTTCAAATTCACATTGTGACCACTGTTTATGATATAATATAATAAAGAAAGAATTATGGCAATTTTGAATGATGTTATAAAAAATTAGTTGTTTTATGCTGTTATGAAATATGGGCCCTTACTGTAAGCAACATATTTTAACACAAAATATTAAGCATAATATCTTGATCTAAGTGAGATTTCACATTCTCAGGGCAGTGAGTATGAAAATTACAGCCTTCTGGAACACTGTGCCCTCTTGTTTCATTGAAGTTGACCAACATTTCAAACATGCAGAGATGCTGTGTAAAAATAATCTGCTTCCATGGATTAGATACTCTGACCTTTTTTGCCTCAGAATTACACTGAGGCTAGAGGTAGAAGTCCCATGAATCGACCCCCTTCATATCTCTGTATCTTCCTCCAGTTATGCTTTGCTATCCGACCATTATATTGACAGGAATGTTGATGGTAATACCTTTACTAGTGACAAGGAACTTGAGCTGGCTGACAGACTGAATGGAGCCTGAGGGGAACACAAATGTAGGCAAAAAGGGGAAAGCCTGAACTTCTGTCATCCCAGCCATCCACAGGACTTTTTCTGATCACCTTAGTAAAATGGAGAATAAGACCACAAGTCTTTACAATCACAAGATTGTGCAGGATTATTACCATTACATTTCTCCAGCAAATGACATGGAACTTCAGACGAACACAGTTTATCATAAACTCTTACAAGATGAAACAATACCATCATAATTATGATGGCAATCCATATATTAAAAAGTGAAACAATGCTGGAAGACAGATGAGTGAAGACAGTTCATCATTGACCAAGAACTGCAACACATGGATGCTGGTGCTAAATGCCATTCAGACATCAGGAGAATATTAGGAGTTAAAGAAAAAGTAACAGAGGACTCAGTATTAAGCACAGAAGTTAACTGTCAAAGATAATGATGTAAGTAAATTTGAAATTATAGTGGAGGAAGTGGTTTTGGCCTACTTAAATGCTGTATCCCGCCATTCCCCTGAATGATGGGAAAACTAAGGAAAACCTGGCCAGGCACATCATCACTAAACCTACTTGCTCAGTTCAACATAGATGAAGAACAAAACATATAAATCAGAAGGAATATGATTCTGTTTCAAGATATCCATTGTCTTATGTAGACTGAATACAGGACACAGATCATTTAAAAGGATTTATCCTAGAAACTTTGCATATCATACCACTGTCATTTCATAAATATTTGTATCATCTGTCCAACACACCTCTTCTTAAGGGTGACTTTGGTCATTTGGACAAAGCCACTATAACTATTGCAAGCTTCTGAAAGCATGGTTTTTATCTCACATGTGCATATAAGTTCATTATCAAAGCACAAATAAAAAGAAAGTAACTTTGCAGAACCGAGTTCTTCCTAAGCAGCTAACAGCTTCTCAGCTAATTAAGAAATTTCCTGCCCCTTGTGGAACCCATTCAGAGAATGTTCTTTATGAAAATCAGAAAAGTTAATGTTAAAATCCACAGATATAATTAATAAGAAGTTATATGGGTTTTAACTTATTAATTTCATTTCTCTTTTTCATTTAACATAAGAAATGCTGACTTTATTTTCAATTGGGATGCTCTGTCAGTAATTATTAAGGCTAGAAGTAATGTTTTCAGACAAGTTTAATAAAAAGAACTTCTGTAGGTCACAAATATATGGAACTATAATAAAGTAAATCCTTCAGATGCCTTGGTATAGCTTTATTCCTAATCTGTTTAAGCAAAGTTTTATTTTTAATTTAGTTCAAAATGCTGAAGATTGATCACAAAAAATATGACATACGAAATATCCTGTATTCTTTATTTCTGGACCATACATTTTCCATTTTAAGAGTACATGATACTGAAAGAATATTTAATACACAATACAGTGGTGGGCTCTTGTAAACAGGGTGCAGAAACTACATATTCCAAAAAAAGGCAAGAAATTTCTTGACTGCTTCATGGAGTTTGTTGATTAGTTAGAAATAATATTTATTACAATTTGTAGTGTACAGTTTTGTGCTCAGACTAAAGTGACAGCAGGTAAATAAAAGAAAAATACACACTATTCTTTAAAAGAAGATAGCTGAGTGGCTGTGTTATAAGCTACAGGAAGACTTCAAGAGTAGCTATCAGAAGAGAGAAATAAAACACTACAAATAAAATAATTATATGTTTTTACAATATATTTAAATATTATGTTTCCATGCTTTTAAAAACTTGTATTAATAAGCTAGGTAAGAATTCTACTACAAACTACAATACAGTTACAATAACATCAGAAATTATAACAAGTCTGACAATGCGACCGATTCATATTTAACCTTTTCCTGCATATGAACCGTCAGAGCCAATGATACAGGTTCTGACAGGCCTGAAATTGTTATATCTGGCTTTATGCTTCATGTTTTGTCTATAGATGTCACTACTGTGCAACATATTTAATGTTTAACACTTTGTGATTCTTATCTTTGGCACAAAGACATCCTTGTGCCATTCAGATTTTATAAAAAAAAGCATGACAATTCTTGAAGACTGCAGCTGTTGCAGGGTTAGGTTCAATTTATATTCCTGTCTGTATGATCTTCAGATATCAATGATGAGTTTCCAGGTATTTCAGTTATGTTATTGTAACTGTGTTGGGAAGAGAAGGTGAGCCACTACTGCTATTAGCAGGTTAAACATGTCAGGGATAAGGGCTGCATTACTGGAAATACCTCGGAGTTTTAGAACCCTGGAAAAACTAACATTCTATTAAATTATGAAAGGATTCAACTTATAAAATTAACTGCAGTAATTGATTATATGACATTGTACCTAAAGGGAGGTGACAAATTATAATGGGGTATTGGCAGTGGTGTGGGAATAAGGAACATGTTTTAGTGAAATGTCTTTGGAAAAAATCTTCCTTGAAACTGATGATCAATTTTTTTTACAATTACTTGGCCCAGATGATACAGAACCTTCACACATCATAATTTCTATAAAATATTATGACTGCTACTTTAACTAATCCAAAATAATAAACTTAGGAAACTTATCTTCCAAATTCAGACTATAAAATGTGTCCCCTACTTCAAAATTTGTATATATTCTCATGCCTATGAACAACATAAAATCTAAACTTCCACCAGTTAACTTCTTAAAATTTATTCCCATAATTGCAATGCTGATTGTAATGAACACAAAAAAAAACATTAGCTTAACTAGCATGAAAAATAAGTTACCACATATGTGGTGATCATAGATATTGGCTGGCCAATGTCCAAAAATCATATATCTTCACCACTTATTTCAGACTTTCTTCGGCTGATTTTGGCTTGACTGATAATGTCTGGTTGTTGCTGACAATGGAAACTTCTGGAATGCACTGTTAGAGGGCCTAATATTTCATGTTTGTTGACACAACCGTGGACAAAAACGAGCTGTGGGCAGATTCATACTTCAGACAGGTCAACAAAGTGAAGCAAACCAACAATGAGAGTATTTCCAGTGCAGCATGCTTATAAGGGAGAGCAGGGTGAAGGTAGTTAGCTGTAGCGTGATGGGGAGAAGTGATGTAAGAAGAACTGAAGAATGTGTTGGCTTACTCTGAGACTAGCACGTCGGCGTTCCTTCTCTTGCTCGTTTCCTGCGAGTTGTTGTACGGGGGCCGCCGCCTGCATCATGGCGCCGCCCTCCCCGGCCAAACTGCCCGCACAAGAGCGAGAGAAGCTCCGACCCAGACTTCCCCCACCAACCAACTTCTCCGCGCGCCTACGTTCAGCCCGGCTTACACGCACAAAGTGCTCAAAGGAGGCTCTGGATGAGACATACAGAATAAAATAAATAATAGAACAAAAATAGAAGAAGCCAAAACTGAGGGATATACTATTGCAAGTAAATATTTTAGCATGTAATTATATAACAGACTTAAATAATCCCCATATGCAGGGCTCAAAATTCCAACTCTGTAGCTAGTTTTATTGTTGCATGACTTCTTGTCACCAGAAGTCATGGAAATGAGACATCCCAAGAAGAGCCTACCATGTTTGTCCCAATTCTTAAAATGCAGTTCATCACATGGGTGGCAATTCTGGTAGTTTTCTGTTCGCATGCTTTGAAAATCTGTCCTATCTGTTTTAACTGGGTTAGTTTGTAAGATATGGGGATACATACACTTTCCTTTTACTGTGATATGAACCAACAAAATTCTTGTTTAGTTAGAGACCCCGCTAAATGTATCAGAATCATCAGTAGCTGTTTTCATATTTATGGTTGTGTTTCACAAGTACAAATCATGTATAAAATTGGAGAAAGATGTTAGTATAACCATAAAAATTAACTCCTTAAATGCTGATGCCTAAATTTTGAGCCCTGCTTGTATCTAATATCTTAGTAACTTACAAGCAGCATTTTCTAGAAATTACATTCAATTAACTTTAATAACTCTCTAAATAAGCATTATCTTATGAAAACTCAAATTACTTCACATAATTTTCCTCAAGATTTCCCAAAATTATATTCCATCTTCTACGTTAATTAATTAAATTATCAACGTAGTTCCTTCATAAAACCTACGTTCCAATGCATCACAAAAATTGTAATAAAAAAGATTTATATAAAAGCAGGGTAACAGAATAAGAAAGCCTCAAGAGATGGCCATTCTTTGTACATCCACATACTGTTCCTTCACCATTCAATGAAGCAAACTAAGAGGGCAGCTCCTAAAACACTATGAGACGAAGAATATGTAAAACAGAAACAGAAACTTGAGAGAAAGTGCAGCAGAGTGCAAGAATGGGAAATTCAGCTAAAACAAAAATAAAAAATAACAATTTGAATTGTTTTTAGTGTTTTGTGTGTGTACATGAATGATAGTGCAACTGATAACTGCAGGCAACATCTGCCAGTAAAAGACAAGAAATTATCACATTTTTACACAAAATAAATTTTTTTCTATGTCACAGATATAAGATATCACACTGAACACATCTGTCATATTTCAATTGTTACTGTAAATAATAAGATCAAAATCAGTATTACAGTTTAAACATAAACCAAAAAATAATTTTTAGAATTTGAGGTTTTCACAACATTAAGTACTGCTATTAGCAGGTTAAACATGTCAGGGATAAGGGCTGCATTACTGGAAATACCTCGGAGTTTTAGAACCCTGGAAAAACTAACATTCTATTAAATTATGAAAGGATTCAACTTATAAAATTAACTGCAGTAATTGATTATATGACATTGTACCTAAAGGGAGGTGACAAATTATAATGGGGTATTGGCAGTGGTGTGGGAATAAGGAACATGTTTTAGTGAAATGTCTTTGGAAAAAATCTTCCTTGAAACTGATGATCAATTTTTTTTACAATTACTTGGCCCAGATGATACAGAACCTTCACACATCATAATTTCTACAAAACATTATGACTGCTACTTTAACTAATCCAAAATAATAAACTTAGGAAACTTATCTTCCAAATTCAGACTATAAAATATGTCCCCTACTTCAAAATTTGTATATATTCTCATGCCTATGAACAACATAAAATCTAAACTTCCACCAGTTAAGTTCTTAAAATTTATTCCCATAATTGCAATGCTGATTGTAATGAACACACAAAAAAAAAAAGCATTAGCTTAACTAGCATGAAAAATAAGTTACCACATATGTGGTGATCATAGATATTGGCTGGCCAATGTCCAAAAATCATATATCTTCACCACTTATTTCAGACTTTCTTCGGCTGATTTTGGCTTGACTGATAATGTCTGGTTGTTGCTGACAATGGAAACTTCTGGAATGCACTGTTAGAGGGCCTAATATTTCATGTTTGTTGACACAACCGTGGACAAAAACGAGCTGTGGGCAGATTCATACTTCAGACAGGTCAACAAAGTGAAGCAAACCAACAATGAGAGTATTTCCAGTGCAGCATGCTTATAAGGGAGAGCAGGGTGAAGGTAGTTAGCTGTAGCGTGATGGGGAGAAGTGATGTAAGAAGAACTGAAGAATGTGTTGGCTTACTCTGAGACTAGCACGTCGGCGTTCCTTCTCTTGCTCGTTTCCTGCGAGTTGTTGTACGGGGGCCGCCGCCTGCATCATGGCGCCGCCCTCCCCGGCCAAACTGCCCGCACAAGAGCGAGAGAAGCTCCGACCCAGACTTCCCCCACCAACCAACTTCTCCGCGCGCCTACGTTCAGCCCGGCTTACACGCACAAAGTGCTCAAAGGAGGCTCTGGATGAGACATACAGAATAAAATAAATAATAGAACAAAAATAGAAGAAGCCAAAACTGAGGGATATACTATTGCAAGTAAATATTTTAGCATGTAATTATATAACAGACTTAAATAATCCCCATATGCAGGGCTCAAAATTCCAACTCTGTAGCTAGTTTTATTGTTGCATGACTTCTTGTCACCAGAAGTCATGGAAATGAGACATCCCAAGAAGAGCCTACCATGTTTGTCCCAATTCTTAAAATGCAGTTCATCACATGGGTGGCAATTCTGGTAGTTTTCTGTTCGCATGCTTTGAAAATCTGTCCTATCTGTTTTAACTGGGTTAGTTTGTAAGATATGGGGATACATACACTTTCCTTTTACTGTGATATGAACCAACAAAATTCTTGTTTAGTTAGAGACCCCGCTAAATGTATCAGAATCATCAGTAGCTGTTTTCATATTTATGGTTGTGTTTCACAAGTACAAATCATGTATAAAATTGGAGAAAGATGTTAGTATAACCATAAAAATTAACTCCTTAAATGCTGATGCCTAAATTTTGAGCCCTGCTTGTATCTAATATCTTAGTAACTTACAAGCAGCATTTTCTAGAAATTACATTCAATTAACTTTAATAACTCTCTAAATAAGCATTATCTTATGAAAACTCAAATTACTTCACATAATTTTCCTCAAGATTTCCCAAAATTATATTCCATCTTCTACGTTAATTAATTAAATTATCAACGTAGTTCCTTCATAAAACCTACGTTCCAATGCATCACAAAAATTGTAATAAAAAAGATTTATATAAAAGCAGGGTAACAGAATAAGAAAGCCTCAAGAGATGGCCATTCTTTGTACATCCACATACTGTTCCTTCACCATTCAATGAAGCAAACTAAGAGGGCAGCTCCTAAAACACTATGAGACGAAGAATATGTAAAACAGAAACAGAAACTTGAGAGAAAGTGCAGCAGAGTGCAAGAATGGGAAATTCAGCTAAAACAAAAATAAAAAATAACAATTTGAATTGTTTTTAGTGTTTTGTGTGTGTACATGAATGATAGTGCAACTGATAACTGCAGGCAACATCTGCCAGTAAAAGACAAGAAATTATCACATTTTTACACAAAATAAATTTTTTTCTATGTCACAGATATAAGATATCACACTGAACACATCTGTCATATTTCAATTGTTACTGTAAATAATAAGATCAAAATCAGTATTACAGTTTAAACATAAACCAAAAAATAATTTTTAGAATTTGAGGTTTTCACAACATTAAGTACAAAGATGACTATCTTCTGGGTTGTAGCACCACGTACTCCGGTAGAAGTTTAGAAATGTTTCAGAGGTCCATTTTGCCTCTGTGATCAGAGTGATAAGTTATCACCTCTGAAACATTTGTAAACTTCTATCAGACTGCAACCCAGAAGACAACCATCTTTAAAAAAAATAACTTAGCTACCTTTAGAAGCAAACATTAAGTATTTTATTTGCAGTAAATTTTAAAAGAAGTGAAATATTAGTGAACTAAAAAGTTGGTTATTAAATAATTCTCCCCCCCTCCCCCAACTGTTAAGTATTTAATTTGCTTTGAAGAATGGTTTAAATATAGACAGCAGTTTAACTAATTTTGAAGAAAAGTATTGGTAATTTCTTGCCCCTTGATTAATAAGAACCATAAAATAAATAAAGACAATAAACTCCTCAGTTTGGCCACACCAGGTTTGGACATTATTATTTAGCCAAAATTTGTCATACTATGGTCACAGTGAAATTTTTAATTTGCTGATATTTGCCATTATATGTAAGCATAATAACACAAAAAAATAAATATGCACTAGAGCAGTTTCTGTAAAGTTACAACACCCAAGTGCTAATCCCTAGGAACTAAATATATGAAAAATGTCATCTTGGCTCATAGTCATGAGGAGGTGTACCTGCATTCTTATTTCTAATAGTTACTTAGTGCTGTATTGCATCAGGTAAGGTAATTCTTGTGTGATATTGTGTTGCGGTGAGCTGGTATAGTCACATGATTTATCCGTCTACTGTTAAATGAGATACTTAATAATTACAGCAAATGTAAAAGTTCAAGTAAACTGTGAAGTGCTTTCATAATTTTCTTACAAAGGAAATAATGTTTATGAAATATGACAGACCAAATACATTTTTCTTCCACAAATGTTGGTATTCAATATAGATTCTGGAATAATGTACTTCGCGTGTGACATGTACCTTGGTACAATAAATGTGAGTGTCTCTTTGAGAGTTCCTCAAACCAGACAAAATAAACACTACTGAAAGATAATTACCATACCTGTGCATAGCATGCTTGTGAAGTCAACTTTTCCTCTGTGACAGCTCCAGAAATTTTACAACAAACCTGCATGCCTACTGAACTACAGTCAACAATACTTCTGTGCAATATTCTTCTGGCATTTACACATAACATGTTCGTTGCTATATAAATTAATAACTCTTAAATATAGTAACTGTAGGTGATATAGTACCAGTAACATCATATTATATACATATATTATATGAAGATTTATATCAACTTGCAGAAATGTTTGCACATCTTTTGATATTAATCTCAGCTATATACTGTTCCTTTTTGCAATGCCCATATTAAACAACTACAACCATATTTCACTGAAATACTTGGGCATTTACGGAGTTTATATGCTGGTGTCATTGGAAAATAATACAAATTATTTATTACAATAATACGATTATGAAAATTAAGATTAGTTAGACATATTATATGTACAGCAGGATCAGACAACATTACAGAATTTTGATGAAGAAATCACATGAAAATAGATTATCAGAATGTAAGGAATAGGGACGTAACATAAAACTGATTTTTGGGAAATTGCGTGCACTAATGTAGAATGGCTTGATCTATCTCAGGAAAGAGTTCAGCTGCGAACTTTTGCCATTCTGGTAAATATCAAGGTTAAAAACAGTAAAACATTTGGCTATTGGTAGTGGGCATTTTATTTTTAGATTTATTGCTGCTAACACCACACAAGCCTGCATGAGGTAGCCTAATTACATGTTCAAGTTCATAATTTTCATAATCTTCCGATGACATCAGCTACATTAATTTTCCACACTATTTATGAAATTAGTTACAGTGTCATTTTCACTACACAATACATACTTTGCACCTTTAAAATGTAATATTGACTTATGTTAACACAACAATGTCCACACTATGAAATTATTTTGTATTACAGATTAAGACTATTACTTTATTATTTCTTTGTCAAGAACTTACTGCACTTGAAATGAAAATTAAAGTTTACTAAAATAAAATTAACACTTTAGCAAATTTTGGGGCTAGAGATGAACAAAACATTTTTATAACTACCACTATATTAAGATAGTTTATGTCTCTTGAGTTTATTTATGGATGCTTATATGTAGATGAAGCTGCTATTTTGTGAAAAAGAATAAAAAATATTTTTAAAATTTTTGTCCCGCTCTTTCTTTCTGGTGCACTGAAAATATCTTTTATCTATTAGTCTGGACATGTATCCATTATGCCCCTTCATCCCCATGGCCTAATAAATTCTCTGTTGTTACATAAATCATCTACTTCCCAGTGCTTTCGCTTCAGCCCTAATGTCGGAGGCGGTATTTTCCTCAGAAATGTTTGGCACACGGCCATTGTACTACATGACAGATTAACCCAGATCATCTATATACACATTGTCATAAAAACTTTGAATCTTACTTGGAAAAGGTTACATGATTTGATGCTTATGGATGACATAATTAGTAAGATTACATTTGCTACATCATATCTTTATTCCAGCAGACAGCAGTACTATACTGTTATGTTTGTAACCTTGTAAATCCTGTAGATAACAAAAGTGATCTTCAATATTTCAAAGTGTGGATATGTTTGTGATTGAACTTCACTTCCTTGATAACTGTCAGGAGCTTATCTTCATGCTCCACTGTGTCAACCCTTCAACCCCAGACAGACAAAAATAAAATTCTAATATATATTTATTTATTTCCTTAGGCTGTCAAACATACCAACCCCTACGTAAGCTCATACAATCGGAACAAATCACACTGTCCAAACCTTGGACTCAAAGCTTATTTTAAAATACTGCCAGGCCAATTTCTTACTAAATTTACGTTTTCATAAACATAATTTGTAAAGTTCTATTTACACATATTGGTTTAATATATATTACTGCTAGACTGAACCCTGAAACAGGTTACATTTTATTTATAAGTGATAAGTTGGGCAAATGTCATTTAAAGTTTCCAAACATAAGATGATTAAGTATCTCATAACATGTCTCTCTCATTATTTACTATAATGTAGCAAAAAATACAGCGTAAAAGACCCTGTATTTATTAATTATCCATTCCATTCTTAATTTTATTTTAATAAAAAGTTATGTTTTGTTTATATGTGTATCCACCCCAGTAATCAAGACATTTTTAATTGTGAAATGACTCACACACATATATAGCCCGAACTGTCAAAACGGTGGCAAGGGAAGCATTATTTTCACTGACATTACTGAAAACTGAAATTATTCAGTTCTATGTAAAGTGTTTCAGTCACTGGGGCTGATCATAAGGGATGTCACAATGAGGAGCTTGGCAATACCTGGCAACACTCTTATTGTTACTGGCAAGTACCCTGACCTAACAACACTGCTAAATTTTGCCAGAGTTACAAGAATGGAAGAATATGGATTTATTTTTAAAACTCTTTTCAGTACATCAGTACACAGAAACAACATGACTTTTTTATCATGCACACTTCAATTGACAATTATTAACAGAAATACTTAAGTTCTAACAAATTTAACCTAACATCTAATTGAATTTGGTGTAAGATTTGAATATATATCTTTTATATTTTAAGCAGAAATAGAATATTTGTCATGAAGTCTGAATAAGAGACATTCACTTTTTTAAAGAAATGTTATACACTTCTTTTTTAATTTTAAATTATTTGATTAAATTAATTTCAAGTTGAGCTGAGATATAACTTCGTATTCCATGGGACTGTTGACCTAGCATGAGGCCTTGAAAGTACATTTTTTTTATTCTGTTAGTCATCATCCCTGCAAAGGGAATCAGATCAGATGGCAGTTAATATCTTACTGATATCATAAAGTTTGCTATGTCTGTTCTTCACATTATTTTTTTATTTGCCATCTTAATTTTCTCCAGATTTTAATCACAGAGCAAATTTTATATTCAAGAGTATTTTCTTCTGTCAATGGAATTAATCTTCCCTCTTTAAAAGGTCTGTGAGATTTTTGTCAGTACATCTCATTATATATAACACTAAAATTAACTAGCTCTCATAACAGGTTAGTAAAAATTTTGCAAACATTTATACTGGCACCATTTGCATCACGGAGGAGGACATTTTCAGCAAACTTTCAACTCTAGTATTCAAAGTATCTAGCTCAAATAAACAATTAAAGTAAAGTCGCACTACATGCCATGTAGGTCGCTTGGAGGGAGAGGTGGTACAGCTCGTAATAATTTTTGACCTCGGCACTAGATGGGGGTGAGTGGTCAGCATCACACCTCAGCCTCGCTTTACCCCCAGGAGGGGACCCTAGTACTCATTGGACAGGAGGCTGGGTGGACAGAGCCAGTCTGGAAGCAGAGGCTAGAGGAAAAATCCTCTGCCCCCATCGGGGATTGAACACCAGTCGTCCAACCAGTAGCTAGTCACTATACTGACCGAGTTATCCCAACTCCTCTAGCTTACATAATCTTTATATAAATTCCATTGATATGGGTTACATTATGCAGAAATACATACAGAAATTTCATATTTAAATGTTGCTTTAATGTGGCAGATCAAGACCTATTTTTAGTCTTCATATACTTTATCACTTTTAGTATGTTTGTTAGAAAGTAAACATGTCTGAAACAAGATAGGATGCTCCCATGGACTGCACATTACTTTCAAAGCCTCATCAATTACACATCTTAATGCTCCACAGAGCTTATCTTGAGGTGATCTGTTTCACGTTATTGATAGCCCTGTTCACCTCAGCCTGGTATTCCTCCATTTGGCAGAAGATGACGTACCTTGCCGGCAGAACAAGGGCCTCCAGCTCGGTTGCCAGATGTCGTCGTATAATGTTTTTTGATGGTGGAATACCCAAAGCTGTTGCCATCGTGTCCCCTGTAAATGATGGCTCCAGAACAACAAGTGCTCCATGTACTCCACTGTCTGCAAATGAAGAAGGTCACTGAAAGCATTTGTCATCCATGTGATGTATTTAAGATT
>NW_019059595.1:86548-108442 GCF_000696155.1 Zootermopsis nevadensis | reverse complement strand
TTCTTACACTTTCAAACAATACATCCCACATCCATACTATGTAAACAATGGCAGTTTAACTATCCTGGCAAAAACTCCAGGAGTTTATCATGAACCAAAAAGACAGAAAGGTGTGCCTGGCAGCTTAAAAATTAAAGAGCACCTGACATGTAATCAGGTGATCCAGGTTCAAGTCTTGCCCAAGTTATATTACTATTCAGTCATACATAAATAAAGACATAACATAACTAACATAAATGACAAACATGAGCAAACCTTGAAATAACTTGATAATTATGTTACCAAACATTGTTACAATTTAAATTGTTCCTTATCACATGCACAATAACACCATCTACCAGACACTAACCGAACAACACCACAGTGCAACATGAGAACTATTTTGCATCACAAATCGCAACCAAACAGTAAGGTGTATAATATTAGGTGTGAGAATAATTCTCCTCATGGAGCGGAGATCCTCTAACTGGTTGTATTACAAAGTAAACAGTTCTTTTTGAAATTGGTAAAAACATTTTTGAGAATGCTTAAATCACAAAAGCATTTTTATAATTACTTGCAGAGTTAAACAGAGTGACCAAATATTGTGCAGCCCATAATTTGAATCTACATTTTACAGAAGAAGAAAAGAGGCAATGTTATTGATAGAATGATGTGGTAATCTGTATGTAGCAGCACTAATACTTGCCCTGTCACTAGTTGTCAATTACATGAAACTATAACAGCATACATGAATTTTCTGTGAGCAGCACATATTTGCTGTTCAGTACTGAATAATGCATCCTTTTTAATGCCAAATGCCAGAAAGCATACAGACAGTATGTTTCTGGGAAATGTTGGTATCTACCTACACACCTACACAGCATTACAACCCACAAGGCCAACAACAACAATATCTTCACTAACTTTAAAACCTAAATCTCATGTAGTGGTTACAATATTTTTCTTAAACACAGAATTTCCTTCCCACTGTAGTGTATTTTCACTAATTCAATCAACTGTGTCACCATTATTCAACAACTTTTATTAAGTTCATATCTCATAAAGACAATTTTTGGATTTGTACTTCAGACACTGTATACTACCGGGGCCAAATTCAAATCGAAGACATTTACGCTACTGAGATCACCTAACATTATACACCACACTAATGTCAGAAAAGTAGTTTGTTAACAGTGTCACTAATTTACAGACTGGGGATGCAAGATATTGCTTCAACTTGGACAAAAATTACTCAGAAGTAAGAGATAACTGAACTTTCATTCCCACACCATATGGTATAAATTGTGTCCTAAATAAATTAACAAAATTTAAGACAACAAAGCAAACAAAATTCTGCACTCTGCTACACATAATACTATTATCAAGACTAAAACAGAAGTTTTTCATGTGTCACACTTCTCAGTACTGTAATCAGTAATGATACTTGATCTCATGAAAATTATACACAAGAAACATTTCCTTCTAATAAATCACAGTGTCAAGGTACGATAAAGACATGTTTGATTTTCTGAAATATTTATGATTTGGGGAAATTATGAAATATATATCAAATATTATCAGTTAATAACAGTATTTACATTGATGTCTTCAAAATGACTGTTACTAAACTTCTTTTCCTGGTTGAATTACAATGCAAGCTCTCTTCAGTGCATGAAATTGCCTAAGTAAATGAAATAAATAATCCCACCTTTCAACAAAGTTTCAAATAAGGATACTTTGTCCATCACACAGGCTGATGAAATATATGCTATTGGTATTGTTCAATTTCACGTAGAATACATCTGTAAAATAGTCATCTTCAATACTCAACGACCCATTTTGCTGAATAAATTAAATATCGAATTTAATACCATGTGAATATAAGTGCAGTATATTATTACCACATCATGTGAATTTCGATACAGAGAAGTGTGGGTATTTGCTATCAGTGTTCTTTCCCATAAATGAGGCTGGATGAGGCACGAGGGCATAAAACTGTCCTGGCACTAAATTTTAACATATGCTCTCCGTTTCCATAAACAACCTACCTCATAATCTATCAAACTAACAACATGTTGGAAATAGTTTTGCAAGTAAATTTTATGGGGTTACCTCTTGAGGCATATTACATACACTTATGCATTGGCATAACTGCTTAAGGGGTAAAATAAACATTTCCAAACATTTTAATGAACCATATCTTCGGTGCTGTAAATGTCACAGTCCACATACCCTTCTTTTTTGTTATATGTTTTTAGCAAATGAGTATATTCAATTTGAACTCCTTGGGAATGAGATTCAACAATCCTACATTTAATAATAGTCTCCAATTGCAAAAATTTGTTGCTGAATAAAATGTGTACCAAGTCACAAAGCATGAAGATTTTTCTTGGACCTTGAATTTATGTTGTTACATTACTGCCTTACTTCTCTAGAACTTCTGTCTCTAATCACTCAACTATCATACAATAAGAGACTGATCCATTACACAGTAAAGATAGAAGTCAATATTAAATAAATGCTGCAACCTGATATAAATATACAAGTAATTAGAATGCTCCTAAGCATTCCACATTTTGCACCTGGTAAGTACAGAATTGTATGTATTAAGGCAGAGAAGATACATTCTATTCACCCATGAATAAATTTGTTCAGGAAAGAATGTAAATTAAAAATGTTCATGCAATACAAAACCTGAAAATTAAGTGTAATAAATGCATTGATAGCATACAGTAAATGGCATCTCTCATGTATTTAATGTCACTTTCCAGATATATATGTGAAGGTGTGGGAGTTTGCTTTGCAATTGAGATGGATCTGTGGTTGGCACATCACTGTGCTGGGCTTGTCAAGTTTTATGAATACAAGTTTGGTCTGTCACGTAACAACGCACCACATTTCATAGTCAGAATAAATAGGAAAAGATGGGTGAACTGTTTTCACATAACTTCCTGAATTGGTGTTATAAAAACAGTGCCAATATGCCCAACTATTTTGTGTGGAAATAACTGAACAGCAGTTATTCTGGACATGATAAGCTATTCCAGATGAGCTAAAAGGTAAAATCTAAGAGATTCAGTCAGTACCACAAGAGATGTTATGATGTAATGGATTATTTCACTAAGGGTCTCCACAGGTGCTTCACTATAAGGAGGAAATTTGCAGCAGGAAATTTTCCAAAATTGAAAAACATGTTCAACACACTTTTTATATCACATGGTAATATGTAAATTTGTTCCTTTATCAGTATGAGAGAATGTTTTCAGGAATTAAACAGTTAATCTTCTCTGCCCTATCCTATACATACTAAAATAAATACCAATTTTAAAAAATATATTTCCTAAAACATGTTTTTATTAATTATATGCTTTATTTGTTACTATTCATTAATAAATTATATTAGTGATATAAAATACTACCACCGTAATTTGTATGCCAATGAATGAATATAGTTAATAACAAATGTAACAGAAAGTTACCAAAAATTTAAAACAGTTTACAACATAAATTCATGTTGGAAAAATTTTCAGAATGAGAATTCCTGGACTAGTAACATGCTTTAAATGTCTTATCTTGAAAACATTATGAAGTGAACTTTGAGATTCTACAGCAGTGATAGCCAAGTAAGACACTAAACGGGTTTGTAAGAATTTCACAGAAAACTCAAAGTTTCAGTAGGGTCAGAGAATTTAATATTCCAAGCAGTTCCACATTACATCCTTGGATTTTAAGAATACATATTCACAAGAGAAATACATAGAAACTGAGAAAGGCCACTCCCCTTGAGAAAATAAAAGGAAATAAGGCCAAACCAATTTGTTTAAAATGTGCATTTCATGGAGTGTGTTTGAACGGAGAGTAGAAGATGCAAAGTGATTCACAAAAAATGTTTTGTAAAAAAGCTACTTAGTACTCCACAGACTTGGAAGTACACATTACTCCAAATTATTTTTAGTGCTGTGAATTTAGTTTTCTCTAGCCTTATTATTCTGAAATGTGGAATCCTGCTTTAAGATGTAGCCTCAGCAATTAGTATGCAAGATACTGGACATTGACATTACTGCAATAAACAGGTAAATCTACATTTGATCTGTGTTTTTAACAGCCTTAAAAATATATTAATAGAGTATTGATAGATTATGTTGGTCTAGCACTGAAACACATAACATATAGCACATTACTAACCCAGGTGTTCTCCTTCAAATATGTGACATGGAGAGAAAACAGAAAAATTATTAAGAAGAATGTTGGAATCAGAACCTCTACTCACTTATGTACTGATGGAATAGAGGGACAGCCTCATCACTTGTAGCATGGATGCACCCTCTCAAACATACCACACCCTTCAATTTAATAAATATAAGTTTATTGAGATAAATTAAGAGTACAGTAATTTTCTTAAATATTGATCTTCTTTTCATACACTGCGGCAAAGATAAAGGATAAAATTGTAAAATGAAAATTAGCAATACAGACAGAAGTACAACAATAACAACAGTAGAATTTCAGAATATATAGATTTCAATACAAAAAGAACCCTCCACTTACTAATTTTACAGTTTAAATGAGCAGTACATCTACATAATACAACAAATTTTGTACTGAGAAATGAGGAAGCTGATGGCTGGTCATAAAATGGAAGAATTCATATGGATTCTGTGTATTTTTCTGAAAAATTAATTTTTACTTTCCTTCCAACAGTTTTCAGTTTCTTCAGTGTGACTAATTATTATATTCAGTTAGGAAGTTAAACCTTGCATTTAGCTTGGTGGGTGTGCCCATTCCTGTTCCACAATATAAGGGATCTAACATCATATAGTGTTGTAAATGTGAAACTGCCATTTTGATTTTAAAATTATTATAAGTTCTAAATATGAGCTACATTAGAGGAATACAAATTAATGTGAGAGATAACTGTTAAAGAAACTCATCCAAAGGATCAGAGAAATATTTTATTAGTTTAGTATATTAAAAAGACAACAATTACACTAACATCAAACTTGTCATGTTTCATTTAATACTACAATGCAACAAACTGCTTTCTCTCTTACAGCCAGTCTATAACACAATATGAACCATTTCTGGATAAATTATATGCCAGAAAAATAATGGAAAGCAAATTTAGAATAATATTTTTAGATTCATTTATAATTTGACATCATATTTCAAAATTGATAGCAATCAACAGTGATTGGACAAGTGAAATTAATTTTAAATTCCCTTTTATGTACCACAAAAGTGAAAATGCATCTGAATATTTGGAACGTGAATTTCTCATCATCTATTCTTAATCTTAATCTTAAAATATTTGTATGCACATGAACATCCGCCTCCCATCACAAAACTGCAACATAATAGTGTTGACAAAGTGCAAGGAGTATGCCTGTTCAATGATTCAGGGGCTCTCATTGGAACTTGCAGCAACTAGTCTAAAACCTATTTTATTCTTCCTCATTCCAAAATTTTAAGAATGTCTTCTAAGTATTATGTGGAGAGTCTTTTCATAATTATGTTTATTAGGTCCACATTTTGATTTTGTCATCATAGCTACAAATGTCCCAGCACATCCTTACTGTTCAGTCAGTGGAGGTGAAGGAACTTTCACAAGTATGATAAGTCTGTAAAAGTGCTGCACTTTGTCATTTTAATATTAGCAATATTTTAGATGTGCCCAACATGTCTCAAGCCCTGTGAATTTCTCTTGATATTATGCATCAGATCAGTTATCAATCATTCAGCTTGAAACACTGGGCTGTCCCAGCATGGAACCAAGCATTTTGAATGTGGTTCAGGTTGAATTAAATCTAAACAGAGATGGGGGCACTGAAGTAGTCAGCCTTCATTTGGCAGGTGAATTTAAAGTTTACGAAAAATATCATTCCTGACTTTTCACCCCACATCACTGCTATGGTTTGGCACTCCCATGTGATGCTTGACTTTGTGATACCACATTACATTATCCACCTTACTATCACATATCTCCATTCACATTCTATTTTTTAAGTTGTTAATATCTTTTCACTTCTATATTACAAAGTATATTTACTTTATGTTATTGAAAAATAAACTGTAATAGTATTCCTATTGTAATAACTTAAATGAGGGTCTCATCGAAATGTAAATTAGTGTAGGTTATCTGCAAGGATATCCGTCTACTGCATAAGTAAACCTACATGGCTTCGCCTGAAACACTACTCCAGTTCCACAATGCCTGAGTGATTTCATATCATATTGACTAAGAGTAATTCTTCAATTCAAATTAATTTAATTTCCTGTTTATTCACATACTCGTTTAACAGCCAAGATATCGATCAATCAACAATAATAATAATAATGGTGTGACGATTGGGATGCTGGTGGTTGTGGTGGTGATAATAATAATGAGATCAGTGCCCTTTGGAGCATTCCCCTACCTCTATACATGTATATAACTGTAAATGAAAAAAATATACTCTTGGTTCACACTACCATGACAAACTCATGCATTAACATAAATCAATGTAACACATTTAATAAAAAAAAGTTTTCCAATACTGTGGCTGTTTGATTGTTTACTAGCTACAGAATCTTATTTAACATTTATTATTTACATTTTCTGTGGCTGCTGGTCTCATTACGCAGCTTAAAGTGATTCACGATCAGAAGTATACAACATTCTTTGACTGGCAATGGAACAGAGATATATAACAAGATTTTTGCAGAAACATTAAAAAAAATAGTATAATCCTAAGCAATAACATCACATGGAAAATTACACAACAGTTAATACTGCATGAAGATTTCATTTTAAACTTTTTATAGAACTACAGAAATATTTTGTGTTTAGCAAGGTAAGTTCTGACTGAGCCATAGCTTAGGCAGTTAGTCCCTGGCTTCTCATGACTGAGACACTAGTTTGCTCCTAAGGGCTGGCAAAGTGGCACTTGGACAGGTTTTTCTCCAAGTTCTTTAGTATTCCCTGTCAATTTCATTTCACCACTGTTCTATATTCACTCATGCATCATTTTGGATGGACAGTGAGCCCATTAGTGGCTGCAGATCAACAGTGACATAGTCGCATCCCATTGCGACAAAATAGAAAAGGCATTCTTATTGATTTCATATCAGCTTTAAGAGATGATGACTGATATTCTCGTGCTTAAAATCAGGAAAATTCTATAGTGGTAAAAAAGTACTATTAACAAACGTTTTTTGGTTATCAATAGAGTAAAAAAATAATTTGCACTGAAAAACTGAAGGTGGGTTCTATCGAGGTCAGAGTCTTTCAGAATTGTACGTCTACTACTGCATCTCAAGAACACCAATTACAGATACAGCTAGAAATCTGCAACTTGTATGTTTCTTCTAGCTGCTCTCTAATGATTAATCAACAATATTTATTAACCTGGTTAACCTTTTTGGTTAAGACTTGAACTGCTACTTGAATATATTCTGATGTGCGGTTCTGCACGTCTTCATAGACATAGCTATGGGAGACGTATGTGCCGCTTAACAGATTTTACCTCAACAATTTCAATTTAGTCTTCAGTCCTTTGTTTCTTATTGCTTCTAACAACAATCACTACACAACACACTCAAGAAACAGTAAAACTGCAGTACAAATATATTTTTTTTATTATTTTCTGCTAGGACAATTCTCATTCAAACTTTCACAAAACTGATCATACAGTCATGAGGTTTATTCAACACTTTGCATCTGTCGCACACTCCCTTACCAAAGCAGCATGAAGCTATTGCATTATATCACATGGTTTCAATGGTTGCCTAATTTTGAAGTTGATCTTCTTTGATATTTCAACTAGTCATTTACCCTGTATGAAAGGCAACAATGTATCCAAGATCATTGCTGTAATGATGTGATCTAAGACCATTGATGCAACATTGTGAGCCAACAATAACCTTGGATTACACATTGCCAACAATGTTCTCCAACAATGACCTAGGTTCACACTGTTGCAACAATGTGCTTACATCTCAGGTCATGGGTAGTTACTAGTGCCTACTTTTTAGGAAATTCAGGACAGACAGACAGACAAACTTTGGCCCATAAGGTGTACTTCACTCACACTAGTATGATCTTTGGATTCAACCAATGGAAAGTGTCACTAAATAGTTTTCATGTAAGAGTTCTGCAGCATATCAATGCACATACAAAGATAGGGAAATACTATTGCACAAGAAGCATGTCTAATATCTGAATGACTTACTGTACAGCATTTTGGTTTAAAGAAGGTTTTCTTTGAATTAGTCTTATGTGTCATAACATAACATGTAACATTACTTTTATGAAGGAAGAAATATGTATTTGGATACATACTTCAGCTTTATAGGATAAATATTTTTAATGTTCCACTACTGAAACTTTTCTGGATATCATGACCAATGACTGACTAACATTCTGAGTGAAAATATGTTGTGTAAAATTCAAAATACACATGTCATGTATTTCTGGACGTTGTTTTCTTCATGCAGTAATGCCAAATTTTGGTTATAGTGGACAGACAATCTGGTTGGAATATTTTATTAAACAGGCAGGACGGACAGCCAGACGGATCAAGTGAATATATAGTTTAATTTGGGCTGCCGCAAAACTTTTCCCAGAGGTTAAAGTACTGGGAGGAGAAATAGAACAGTTTAATGTTCATACTACTTACAAACTTACAGTTTTTATAAGAATATTTTGTTGAACATTTGCAGACCAAAATGGTAAAGTTGCAGATGAGTTGAAAAAGCAACACGAGGAAGAGCTTTAATTATTGGTACTATCCATCTAATACTGATATGGTGATTAAATCAACAACATTAAGATAAAAAAGTACATACAGCATACGTGAAGGAACCAACAAGAATGTACCATTCGTCTCTAAGTGTTACTGACTATGGTGCTGAATTACTACTTTTAATGTGTTGGACTTTTTCAATCATCCTTCATGCTTCCTCATAAAACCACTATGTTTCAGGAGATGGTTCTTCCCCCTGTCCTCAGGTGAACATAAACATATGGGCTCTTCAGAAGGAGATAATCTCCTCAGAGTAGCAGATCAAGATTTGCTCCTTCTAATAGACCTGATTGTGTAGGTTCACCTGAGGACAGGGGAAGAGCCATCTCCAAAACATAATTTTTTGTTTGAGGAAGAATAATGATGTAGGATTTGAGGTTTTCACAGCAGTGAGTCTGAAGATTTGCTGTCTTCTGGGTTATTGCGCCGTGTAGTCTGGTAGATTTAAACCAATGTTCCAGGAATCGCCCTGATGATGGAAGCAGTGTGACCTTTGAAACGTTGGTGGAAATCTACTAGACTACATGGTGCAATAACCAAGAAGACAGCAATCTTAAGAATAATGATGATTCAAGAAGTCTGAAAAATTTAAACTAGTAAGAATGTATAGTTTTGACAGAAAATCTCAAGGTATGAAATCACTTAGGAGGCCCTGGTTCAGATGGAAAATGGCTGGCTCCGTAACAGTGTAACAGTGATAAACTTTTGGGTTTCCATAACAAGTGGATCCAATACCATGGAATTCCAAACATATGGCAGATTCATGTTTTAATAGTAAATATAATGTTTCGAAATGAAGTTCTACAGGTTGAAAAAAATTCAGCATGGTAATATCTGTGTCAGACAAAATGTAAAACTCAATAATGCATGTTCATAAAGAAGAAGAAACAAGCACAGACCTAAACCAATTACGTGTTGACGTTCAAATAATCAACATAATGTAACAACACAGGATTTAATATAGTTGGATCACTGTCTCTGCAGATATTCTTATGAAACCAAATGGTAAGAAACAGAAATGTCAATTGTGGTCTTCTGGGTTGTGATGGTGCTGTGCAGTCTTGTAGGTGTTTACCAACGTTTCAGAGGAAAGAATCACCTTCATCTTCAGGGTGAAGTGCTGTTTTCTGTACTTTCTTATTTCATGTGATATTATAAACACAATCGTAACACATGAAATAAGAACTTGAATATCTAATTAACTGTGGTTTTCTGGGCTGTGATGCTATGCAGTTTTGATATGATATGTTTCTCTGAAATAATGGTAACTATCCACAACACTACATGCTATCACAACCCAGAAGACAACATATTCAGCACCATAGGGACATCAGATCTCAGTTGTATACCTTGGTTCACAGTTATCAGTGATGGGGATTTCAGTTTTCATGTTGCATTCTTTAACTCTGGTCAAGCGATACTAACCAGATGACCACACAACTTCTTATAAATCCATAGAAAATGGTTTTTAAAGAAATATAAAACAAAAATAGTGCAAATAAATTTTCCATGTTCTAGTATTAACATACACATCTTCATTAAAAACACAGGGAATCAAGGTATGATACGACTACTTATTAATTCTGAGCCTGCAATCCTTTACTCATATTTATGTCAATTTTGAAGGGCAAATGTGAGCAGCTATAAATGTAATTTTAGTAATGATACACTATTTAATCTAAGAAAACATTAAATTAAAACAAAAATTCAATAAATCACTTAAAATTTCTGTCTTTCCACTTCCCTTTCCTGATGCAATTATGGATACTGAATTCACTCTAGTATCCTCACTATACTTCACGTCTGGGAAGGGAGACAGCCCAAAAAAACAGCCAGACTTTTTGAATCTGCTGAGACAGTTATAGCACTAGTCAGAGTTTCTACCTTGATAATCAAATTCAGTGTACATCAGCAACAACTAAGTCTTACAGAATTTACTAAATATATACATCTTAGCATATTAAAATATCATAACATATAAAACAACATTAAGTATAAATTAGTACATGCTACTACAATCTCTTTCACATTGAATAAATGAAGGATTGTTTTCACACAGTGGAAATTGCACAAGTTACAGGAAACAAACACTTACCGGTGATTGCTGACAGGTGCCATGAAAGAAACATATTCAAACATGGTGACATGTTCACTATATCTACAACATGTTTTTAAAGGTGGTCCATATCATGCCACCAGACACAGCACAGAGCTGCATCTTCAGAAATGCAGTAATTTTTACTATCCATGTTGTGGGAAGAGAGAAGACTCATGGGCACTTACCAGAAAGAATCCATTGGATTAAGCACAAAAGAGTACACAAACAACACCAAAACATAAAAAAAAACATTTTGATGCAAGTCTGTTGCCACCTGATCATACATTTGTGGTTCATTTGCAAACACTGCTGTTTATGAAGTTAACAGGGATTTTTATTTTGAGGTTAAGAACCAATGAATGAGATCAAATCTGAGACCATCTGTTGGGATGCATGCCATTCCTCCTTCAAATCACATGCTAAATACAAGTTTAGACATACCTCTTGTATTTATTATAATTAGTTTCCCCTGAATGACTTGGTACTTACAGTTGCATCAATATTCATACTACAGTACCTCATTTTAAAATTATATGAAGTTTAGACACATTTGCAGTTTACCTTATTAAAATTGAAAACATAGGATGTCATAAAATTTGATGTTGGGCAGTTTTACTAATGTTACTCAAGACATGCCAATTGTGGTGGAAATCGGATAACAGATATTTTACGAGGAGACCTACATGTTTTTCTGCATGTGCGCGTGGAAATATTTTAATGGGGAATCCCGAAGCTACCTTGGTTATTGCTATAGTCACACCAACAATAAAGACAACTCTCATGTCACTGGCACCATTCAGAAAGGTCAAATGTCAATTCTGCTGAAAGTGTCAGCCATGTTATGCTATTTGTACATTTTGTAACTTGTTCTCACTGGCCTGGAGTGAATGCACATTTGCACGGACAATATGATCAGGCTGTAATTTGATTCCACTATGAATAATTCAATATTCTTAAATTAAAATTTATGTTGGGTGTGGATATTCTAAATTTTCTTTCCCCATTCCCTCCTCTTTCTCTCTCTCACCACTACATTATTTCACAGAGTCAACTGTTTTAAATATTCTTCATAAAATCATAAATTCTATGTTCAAAAAGTACTTTCAGTTGATACATATCAGTACATAAACATTGGTTGATATTTACATTGAATTTTTCTTCCAAGTTTTAGCACAAATCTCTCATCTTCTGAAATATTTTCAGGTATTTTTGATCACCTGAGAAATTAATAATTTGGTTGAAGTTCTAGCAATTTCAAAAAAGTTACCTGTTTTATCTCATTGTCTTTGATAATGCAGTATGAAGAAAGCTAACACAGCCAAAGACAATAAGAATTAATTCTTATACTTTGTGCATAATCTGCCTGTGCTTCTACCAGTGTGGCATCTTATGTAGTACAATGGTATGTTGGACAAACAACCTATAGCATGCTTCTACCAGTGTGGCATCTTATGTAACACAAGGGTATGTTGGACAAACAACCTATAGCGTTCCAACCAAATTTTCTGAGGTAATTTCAGGAAGTCTGAATAATGAAATTGTCAGCATGTTCATCAGTCGATGTGTGGTACAGCAGCTCTCTACAGAAGCTCTTTGGATTTGATCCCTATTCTGAATGGCAATTTTCACTCAATACTTACAGTACAGTAAAATTCTTTAAAAATTACACACAAGGGGAACATTTTTTACAGAGGAAAATAAGTCTGGAACAGGAAGCAACTTATTAAGACGGATAACAATTTTCATTGAGGACCTTCCTTAAGTGGGATTTACTGCACAGTCAATTACATTATGAATTTCAAGCAACATACTTTTAAGAAAATAGTAAATTCTGTAGTTATTATACACAGCACTGCTGCAAACAAAGCAGATAGGCAAAGTCAGCAGCTTAACATTGGAAAGTATTTGAATATTGCTGAACAGAAAACACAGTGGCAAGCCCTCCCTCTTTTCCGAATGTTACACATGACACCATTTGTTCCTTTCTTAACCTCAAAGATGGGATTGTGTGATATTGATATCCAACACAGAGAATAAAGAAACAACACACACTTTCAAATGCAAACTTTTGCATATGCGAGTTTGCTCTTATGCAATTTCATTCCTGGCGCTTTAAACTTTCAAAGGACTAATTTAATTTCTGCGGATGTACCGGGGTTATTTTTACTACGCGATTTTCTATGGGTCGGCATCTTACATGAATGCAACTATCGCATAACAGCGGAGATGACTGTATACATCAATCACGTAAAAGAATCTCAGTCAATCGCGGGGACCAACGAATTGCCGATTGTAAGTGTATAAAATATATTTTTTAAATTCCCTTTATTTTATTTTCGTTATTTCAGAGCTTTAAATGTAATGCCATTATATTACTCGTCAGTATTTGGGTGCTGGGATAAATGTAAAGCCATTATATTACTCGTCTCACTACTCAGTTCATTGACTTCCCATTGATTTACATTATAAAAGAGTTTCAATTTACGCAGATTCCGTTTTCGCCGGTTCTTCCAGGAACGCATCCCCGGCATAAATCGAGGGCTACCTGTATATGATAAGAGGATATAAATGCACTTATAATTTTGTATGAAGGTATAATTTTTCATGTCGAAATGAACACCACATTATCAGTGAGATATTATGGATCATTTTTTTCTAACAGGAAATAAAACTTTATTATCCTGGTTCCCGCCTTAGCATTATTTAATTTTAAAAAATTGTCACTCTATAAACATGACACTGTATGTGATGATCCTCTTTCATTAAAACTGTATTATCAAAATTTTGTACCAGCATGACAGATCAATAAGGTATTTTTAGTTTAAAATATTGAACACTAAAATACTTCATTAGAATGGGCTATACTGAGGCTACTTGCTATTATTTTACTTTCTTATAATTTGATTTACAGGCTTTTATACAAGTAAATCATAAGATGCCAACACATTTTATAAATGTGTTCTTAACACAACAAAACAACTTGCACTAGTGTGTGAAAATAAGTTTCTCAATGTATTTCTACAAGAACTATCCAATAATCATGTGTTAGAATAAATTTTTGATTATGTTGCTCAGTAATGAAGTTTTTAGAATTTCCTTCTGCTTAGAAACATCGAACCATATGTGTGGATGCATTCTTTTGTACAGTATATTATAAGACTACATAATGTGGCATTTATTTCACTTCTTTTATTTCAGTCCTACAGTCAATTATTCAATTAATTGTATTCCCATATTTTACAGGGAAATATTATGTCCCTATTTCACATTTAAAGAGAAGGTGAAAATAAGGATTTGGTAACAAACTGATGAGAATTTTAGTGCAAATTTTGAACTTATTTTTAATGCTGAAGTTAAGAAAGGATATGCAAGGCTTGTTTACAGTGTCATCAAATTACATACTGAGAATATACACTAAATTTAAATGTTGAGGGAAGACTACCATTGTTCCAACACAGAATCAGAACTCCCCACTCTCAGCACCACGGCCCATGCACACACATGATGAGATATACTGTCGCATTCCACCCACCCTCTCTGAACCAACCCGCCTGTTAATTTCCTTCTCATATTGCTGCATACTTGCTGATCTCATGCCTGCCATTGAGGATGTGGGTTCGTATGTTTCCACATGCTTTTCCCCTTTGTCCCCCTCCTCATGAGCAAGTATATCAGCTGGTGTATCATATATACCCGTGCTTTTATTTAGTTCCCTGTCACTGCTGTAGCTGTTGCCTGCTCGTATCTCGGCAATGTTCTCATAAATGCCGCCCTCATCTTTGTCTGGATCACTCTCTCCACTGTAATGCCAAATGTCTTCCCCTGTGATTTCTGCTACATTCTCATATGTTCCCTGCCGTTCTAAATCCTTGCTGTACTGTTGCATGACTAATCCTATTCGTTCTGTAGATGCATCAGAAGCCCCAAGTCTTTCAATATCTTTTATGTACTGCTGCACCCCTTGCCTAGCCTGTTCTGCTGTCATCTCATATGCTCCATGTCTCTCTGCGGCTTCCTTTCCAGTTTCTCCGTAACCTCGGCTTGCACGTCCCTCGTCAAGGGTCCTGCGTCTACCTGGTTCCCGATCAAACCACCGTGATCCGCGACCCATGCGACCATTTGACGACATCTCATATGAGCTGTGACTCTCTGGGGACCTATTATGTAAGTGTCGAGAACCCCAGCCTCCTGTTCTAGTGTCTGTGGTACACATTCCATCACGTCTGGTCACACTGCAGCCAGCCCTGCGAGACATTGAGGGTGACTTACCCTCTTGGCTGCTAGGACTTGCCACTTTGCGATGCCTGCTTCTTGCAAAAACTCGTGAGATGCTGCCCCAAGTTCCACCTCGGCTACCACTACGTCCCTGCTGCTGGGACACCACTGGAGGAGGTGGAGGGAGATGTTGGGGGTTTTTTATGCCCCGTCGCACTTCCAGTTCCAGAGGATTGCTGAGTTGCTCCACAGATCTGCTCACAATGGAAAGACATTATTTGGTTTCCTTTCATAATTATCTTACATTTCATATGTCTGACTATTTTGTGTTTATTAAGTACTCAGTGCAATTTACAAATTTCACAAAAATGTAAGGGTGAGTTTTATACATCAGACCAGGGAAAAAAAGTTTGTGTGAACATGGATCTGGAAAGACATCTCTCCTCTGCCTTCCAAAATTTCTGATTTGGCATGTACATTCATTACTTCCACTCTACACTCCAAATGGAAATATCAAACCAAGTGCCTCCCCTCAGCTCCTGTTCTCCTCATGCTGCCACTTCTTGGACCTGTACTCATGATATTTGTTTTATTGTTTTCATGTGTACAACTAACCCTTATACATATTCACATAAATTACACCTTATTCGTACATACAAATAATTACGATGATGAAGTGAAGGAGGATTTTTATGAATAGGACAGGTAGCACACATGGCAGAAGAAAGCACACAAAAAATGTTATTTGAAAAACCTCAAAGAAAGAATATGTGGGACTCATAGGAATAGATAAAAGGATAATATTAAAAGGAGTGGATGCAACTCATTCAAAAATTCTGTGAATATGTGAAAGAACTTATGAATACACTCTCCCAAATAAGCAAAACTGTGCATTAGTTTTGCTGTGTTTGTCTCTCTGTTCACATTGCTCAGCATGCATATATTTTGATGCAATTTACGTGTACTTTCATCTGGTACAAATAAATATAACCACTGGTTCATTTTAAATAAATACAAACCATTAAAAACAGTAATCATAGTAAGTTATCAGTAATTCTGCTTCAACTAGCCTTCATCTGTTTCTACTCTATCACCATTCATTTATCAACAAATGTTCAGAAATATAGTTAATCCTTTCCATGTTACTTTTTATTTAAAGAAACCTTGATAGTAAATTTCCATAATATAAAATCTTATATAGTATCTAATGTTCTGATTGCACAAATAATTAGCTTCAAATGATAAAAATAGCGGGGCATGTTTCTTTCACCCATCTTCTCAAACATCACACAAAAACAGACTAGTGATTTAAGCAAGATATCTTATGTGTAGCATTAAAAGGGATTATTATGAACAGTAACACAAAGTATTCTCGTAACTGAAAGCAAACCAGAAAACCCGAAGAATAAAAAGTGTTTTAAAGGAAGGATTTGAGGTTTTCACGGTGATGAGTCTGAAGATGGACTTTGTAATGTGGTAGAAGTTTATCAATGTTTCAGAGGTCCTTGCTGCCACCATCATGAGGGCAATGATGATGGAGGCAGCAAGGACCTCTGATATGTCGGTAAGCTTCTACCAGACTACATGGAGCAACAACCCAAAAGACAATTATCTTCTGTTTTAAATGAAGATTATCTTTGCAGAGCTGTACATAATTATTAAGTCACTTAGTCCTTCTACTTAAAGTTTACCAAAAAGCAGAACATACCTTGATAGAACACTGCTGTCCATTGATTTTGAGAATGTGTTGGCATTTAAGGGTGAGAGGGATGGGCTACAGTCCTTTGGTGTGGTTGCAGCTGCAAGGAAATGCTAACTTTAAAATTACATCTTCTTAATATTACCATTTCAATGAATGTTATTTTTCTGCACCACACAGATTACTAATGGAGCAGCTTACAGTAATGTAAATTGTATAAACTGCAACAGGGTACAAATATCCAGGCATTATAAATGATTTAAAATACAGTGGATCAAGAAGGAACTGCTAATTTGTTGTTTTAAATGACCAATGAAAGTGGTGACTGAAAATTTATGTATACTATAGGCTCCATTAGTCTGCGTTTTAAAATGTTATTCTTCTACTGTTTAAACATACATCAACATTTATTCCTGAAGTTGCATGTTGTCATACCTCTTCTATCTGTGAGAGTCAAAATCTCCATGCTAATTTTCTGTGGGCCTACAAATACCCCTGTAATTTTTATGTAATTATAATAGCTAAATAAGCAATTGCATTTCCTATACATGATACTATGAGAGAAAATTAAAATGATTATAAAATTAGTTATCAAACTTCTTTCAATAAATTTATCCATAAAATAATTATTATCACACATTAAAATTTACACAAAATAGAATAACCTGTATCTTCAGTTAGAAGATTTATATTTTCAGGTGCAAGAAGAATGGTACATAGTACTATCTTAGATTAATGGACTAGTGTTATCACACAAATACACAAACACCAAACATGAAATGCATAAAATGGGTCTGAGGTCGCATTTCATCAGCTTGTCACAACAGCTGATTCTATTTCATTCTATACACAGATCAGTGAATACCAAATAAATACAGACACTAATCCATACAAAAAAACAACTACATCTAGAGAGGATATGTCAGTACATTGGCAAGTGTAAGACAACAGATACACAGGCCCAGCTGATTGCTCATATATATACATTTTTTAAAAAATAGTTCACTGGCTGATTGTATGGCCAAGTCTGGAAAGGGGAAATGGGAACTTTTATTTTTACAAACATACCTTTTGCCTTGAAGGTCAAGTCAGAGATATAGTCCACAGACCAGGAGAAAAGCCCTGTTAGGAATTCGATATACGCGCATGCGCAAGATTTCGCGGTGAGCGACGTCCCATCCTATAGGAATTTGTTCCACAACCACTGAAAAAACATGCTTTCATGTGTTCTAATGGGTACAGCTTTAAGATTACCTCTCAGTGGCACAGTGATTTAATCTAGAATATTATCACAACACCCACAGAACACATTAGAGGTGTGCTCACTACACGCTAATCTCAACTGCTTGATGTTTTCAGTCTGTGTGTAGTAGTGTAAAACTCTGATGTGTCACACTTCCCACCAATAGCAGCCCTCTAGTCCACTTTATAGTAAACATTCCCCCTGCACCACCCCAGAAATGACTTCGCCCCGCAGGGCTTTTCTCCTGGTCTGTGGACAGTAGATGAGGCATAATATGAAGCTGACAACTCATCTCAACTTATGTGTCTCTCTCAATCCTAAATATGTCTAAAAATGTTATATATCTAATTATTTAACCTTCATACACATCATCTGCAAGTGCTTGTTATTTTGTGCGTTTTACTCGATTACAATATACTGTCAAAATGTGGTCTGTCATGTGACCGAGTTGCTGTGCTTGTGATGTTCAACACTTACATTGGTAAATGTGTGGTGCTGTTATGGAGGAGAGAACAGATATTGAGTCCATCTCAATATTGCTTCCTCCCAGTGTCATAGTCGGTGTGCCTATGAACAAATCAATCAAACGGACCCAAAGGCATCAACTTATGTAACATATTCTTCAAGTCACATGGACAGCTGATAAAGAAACTTAACTGTATAAAATATAGGTTGATATAATGCTAACCACATTATAAAGAATAACACGTCTCAGGATTAGATTTAGCTTTCATAAAAATACTTTTATTTGACACTACCCAGTTAAATTAGATCAACATAATCCCAATATGTTTCCTTAATATGACATTCGTATTTATGGCTTCCAAGTCATTGTATGTAATAGGCCTGCTCTATATGAACATGTGTCTTACTTCTTCCATTTGTACTAGACACTACTCAGTTGCAAGTCCTTTAATTTAATTATAATAAAAATAAATAATTATGGTGGCCCAACTGAGTAATTTCCTCCATACTCTCACTGTTAATCTTCCTTTATGTTGACATATTTTCCTTACCATTTTGTTTAAAAGTACTTTAATTTTATATTCGTCCTTGAAAGAGACTACAAACTATGTAATAAATATCTGTTGAATTTATATGTAACGTAATGAAAATCTCACACCGTACAGTGCTTGTTTATCAGAACTACATTTATATGCACGAAATACTAATGTCTTTGGGAAGTGCTAAAAATAGACACATTAATAATATTCTCCAGTTTAAGCTCATCTCTCATTCTCTGTTTCCATTGTTTCACATCAATCATCTCAGTATATATGGCCTACAAGTAAATCTAAGGTTTCCTTTGGACTAGTGTTCAGATCCATTTGAGAAACATCAAATGTGTATTACGCTGCATTGCCCAAAATATATAAATAAAAAGAGATGAGTTCCAGTGTCTGTGTCATTACAAAAGACACGCAGATGTAAATATAAATGCCTAGTTTTTCTAGGCATACTGTCATCAGTACCGAAGGGAAATGCGTGACAAGTCTGCTGAAATTACGACCTCAGGATGAAAAATTATTTTATTATATTTCTGCAGTGCTACAGATATGTAGGGAACACCAACATAAAGTGTAAAGCCAATAAGGATCAAGGAACAGTACTAGGGCTTGACTTGTCCACTGATGTCTGATAGTCTTTCTGTTACTGCACGGAAAATATTATTTGTGCCACTGAATTGCAAGTCCAGTTTTTTGACAGACTTCATAATGTCAAGATAATGTGTTATGCTAGCTGCATTGTATTAGAATCAATATGAACACTTAGATTATACAAATTTTAAAATTATATCTTGTAACCATTTGGTGGTTAAATTATATCTTCTAAAATAGATTTTAACACTATTTCAAGGTAGCGTGCAAGATTCCCATGAACATTCTGTAGAAATTCTAACTGGAAAATGTGTTACCTGCTATTTATAAAAGTTCAAGAAATTATAAGTGTGTGGTACACCCATTACAGATCAAATTAAACAAAAAAACTGCAGGCAAGTATTAACACTTATTTTAAGAGAAATACTGAAATCATATTTTTATCAAGGATTATTTCTGTTTATTTTACTCTTTTCTGACTCTTAGCCGTGACCATCATCATCAGACTGTCGGCTTATTTTTGCCATGAAAGTGTAGACAATACAGACATTAAAATTGAAGAAATCAGTCATCTTGGAAATTGGATATTGCCTATGGGTTTGGTTTATTCATATCATCACTGATATCTGTTTCCTAAATTCTGCTTATATTATTTTCTGTTTGAATAATCTGTGTCTGTTTACCATCAGTAGTGGAATCTGAGAGATTGCCTCCGCCAGATGTGGCACCTCCTGATTCTCTGTCTGAGCTGCCTCGAACTCCTGAGTCCGCACTGCAACTGCCCCTGTCACCTGGCAACAGCCCAACACTGTTGTAGCCGTGGTGGCCCGACAATAGCCCTGGATGACCCGGCAGTCCACATGTTGGAGTTGTCAGCCCACATGATGACCCATTGACCCGTGATACTGATATGGACATGGAGGCAAGACTCTCCTGGTCTGATAAACAGCCACCACCACTGCCTTGTCCTACCAACTGCCGTCGGGCCTGTGGAGACAAAAGTTCTTGCACTGAAAATATTCTAGTGCAGAAAATAGTTTCTCCCACTGAAATTACACCAATTTGCAAACACAAACTATCACTTCAATTCTACAGAATATAAAAACATTTCTTCTGTAGTCTACCATCTTTCTCTTGGTCAATACAAAATCTGATTGCTGCCGGAAGCCCACCATTTAAAATGAACAGTGGTACTGACCTCTTGTAACTGTTCCTGAAGCTGCTGCAACTGCTGTTCCTTCATCTCTAGCTGTGCAGCAAGAGAAAGACTTCTCTCAGCCTCATCCCGGGCATGACGCAGCAGACTCCACCTCTCACGTTCACGTTCTTCTCGTTCGGTCGAGAGTTGTTGCATCGATGAATCTTGTTCCCGGATCTGTGAAAATAAACCTACTATATCCAACCCTGCTGCATGGGCTCTTCGTTGAAAGTCAATAATTATTTAGGTGATCACGAAATTACCTGCTGTGAATAACCCAACATTTCATCAACGTGTTCACAAAAGCCCATCAATGTTATCTATCATAATCCATATGAACACTTTCTCACCTTCTTTTTCTAAGTACATTTTAATATTATATTTCCATCTGTGCTTAAATATCCTAAGTGTTTTCCTTTAAGGTATATTCTGAACACAATTTTGCATGCAATTCTTTTCTTCCCCATGCGTGTTACAAGTCCACATTGACTTAGTCGCCTTAATAATATTTGGCAAAGAGTAAAAATTATTAATCTTATTGTATAATTTTTCCATCCTAAGCACATTATATATTTAATCTCAGGTTTTATAGATGAAATATAGATGAAAGATACCACATATGTAATACACGGCAAAGAGAATCATCATGGATCACGTCTACTTTTCAGAGGTGAAACTTATTACCTTCTCAGTTTTCTAATTATGAAAATATGTCAGAAAATACTAGGAAAATTAATACATAAAATTTATCCAATATTTTAGCCAAAATAATGACACAGATTTCAATATGGCTTTACTCTCAATGTTATAGATAAACAAACAACAATTACACAAGCTATTCTATTCCTAATAATAAAATTAAACTGAGAAAATCGTAATGTGGTGTCAAATTTTATTTGATCTTGTTCTGCATTTAATACAGTTCTCATGTAAGACTGCTCAGTTTTCCAGAAAATAGATAGGAGTCAGCTGTACAATAACTAGAACTCCCAAGTTTATTAAAATGTGATTTGTCCCATTTCCTTACTTTGTCGTAATTCCTGATGAAGTCACGAAGCTCCTTTTCCTTGTCATCCAGTGT
>NW_019059595.1:64087-86525 GCF_000696155.1 Zootermopsis nevadensis | reverse complement strand
CAGATCATACTTCTCTGCCTTTAATCTCTTCCGGTCAGCTTTCAATACTGAAACAAATAATTCATCTACATCCCCTGCGAACGAAACATTCGCCGATCACATTAACATCTTCCGTGCCACACGCGACATACCTCACCCAGAAGTGGTCTGACCTGTAATGCAACACTGCAGACAACCTAATAAAAAAATTTCTAGTCACATGAGAATAACTGAATGGATTTTCATGAAATTCTGTATTGTGGACTTTTACTACAAAATTTTTTTTAGCACATTCCAATTTTGTTAAAACTGTTCAACAATAAAGGATACTTTTTTTAAGTACAACATTCATATTTGTTAACTTTGAAGGGTATATTGTAAGATTCTGGATATGTTTCACAGTAACCGTATCCTGAATGCTTTCTAGACATGCCAGTAGCTTCAAATTTCAACTGCTTTATCGTCTGTGTGCAACTGGCAGTAGGATGGATTTGCAAGTTGAAAAAGATAAAATAATCTCTGACGAGCCTGATCTGTCTCGGCACACATTACTGCACCACAATCAGATTTCTTAAATTAAATTAAATGACCTTGAAATTTGTATCACCATATTGGCAATTAGACTCACTCACACTTTACTTGTAAAATGTGTCTCACCTGCTAATGCCTCTTTTGCATGCTGCAACTCTATCTCAAGGGCCTGTATCCTGAGTGGATCATCAAAATCAACCACTGCACTGGCTCCTTCCAGGTCGCTGATACCGCCTCCCACCAACTTCCTCAGCTGCTCTACCTCACTTTGCAGTCGCTCATTCTCAAGCCTAAGTCGCATTGTTGCTGCTGGATTATTGTCACAGTTGTTTGCACTTGGTTTGTTCTTGGGGCGGGAAGAAGCTGCTGATGATGATGTAGGTTCCACTGGGTTTGTTCTTGGGGCGGGAAGAAGCTGATGATGATGTAGGTTCCACTACACCTGTAAAACAAACAATCTTTGAGCCTCCTGGAAGTCATGGAAAGGACAATAATTTATTGTGAATTAAGATGCTCTAGATGTGGCAGTTCAAGTACCATTAACTTCTAACCTATAAACTTTGTACTATGAATACTGCCTGAACGTTAACTCATGGGTTAACGATTTAGCAGTAAGTGTGTTGCAAAGGCAGCTGAACTTGTGTGTAAGCCATGACAATTTATTTTTTTGGACTTTTATCAGTATCAAGTGAACACACCAGAATTTTTTAACTATGCACACATTTTCTAACACGTTTCTATTGACGTAACACCCAAAATGGAGCATTATAATTTTATTAAAATATAACACTTATTTTCGTGATAAATTATTTACCAAATGTTGCGAACTAAGTGTATTCATAAATCATCACAATTTTGGAGCCCTTTCGTATGTACTATTGGGTTAAAACGAGCTTACCAACCTTACAACTCTGTAGTACATATGCACCACTTAATTTAAACTTTAATAACTTCGCATATTCCCACCGATTGTACTTATGGATTTCGTATGTTTATCAGAATAAACCGATTATTTCCCTAAACAGCATTAACCTATTGATGGTTATAGCAGATATGCGTTGAGTTTTCGTTGACATACGAACTGAATGTTTAAGCCTTATTTAAATGAGCTTTCTGCTTCAAAAGGTCAAATCATTCTGTCATAACAACAGAGACGCATTTCAACAAACGCCGAAAAATTGTACCCCACCCGCTGAGAAATGTCGAGATATTAAAATAACATACAGACATGGCTTCTCGCTGACAGGCAGGGAGGCTGACAAATGCTCAGAACGCAGGGTTCAGTTCGTGTGACTTAAAAACTAAGGAAAGGAAAAGTGTGTTTGTGACAGTGATCGTTGAGCTACAAACAAAAATAAAGTGCCATGGATTTTATAAGAACCAATTTCCCTCACCATTTTACAGACCCGAGACATTTCCTAATGGACACTTTGGACGTTTTCTCTGGAAGGTCTCAATGCATACAGGGATCATCATAACCATCACCACATAAGACAACTTCTGTCGTCCACAGAACAATAGACCAGTAAACACAAATTTTAATTACTAACATTTAGAAAAGGCAGCGAATGAGGTACGCCATTTTGTTTAATTCAGACCGTGACAACTAATGGTACTGCCGGATTCAGTTGTTTAAGCACCGTGACTCAAGTTAGCGATAATCCTCACTCCCAATTCTTCGCCCTGATGATGGTGGCAGCAACGACGTTTGAAACGTCGATAAACTTTTACCAGACTACACGGCGCTACAACCCACACGTAATCCTACTGATATAACCGGACAATGATGACGGCTTAGTAGAAATCCGAAAATGCGTTTGTAAGCAAGAGTGACAGTTGTGATTTAAACAGTCAATTAAAAGATAACAAAAACAATGGATGTGTAATTTTTATTTGTTTATAACGTGTTTATTAGGTAGTTAAAACAGCATTTGCAAACTGACAGTGTGAATTAATGTATTTGAAATAAAGCAGGGACAATCAACCTGTGGCCCGTGGCCCCTTTAACGCATCTAAAGCCGTTCGTTGGGTACGGAAAATTGGTCTGAACGCCCTACGCCCCATAATTAGAAACCAGGGTTAATTTTATGTTGAGGTTACTGTGTGACTGCTATAGCAATCGAAAAATATTATTAATTATTCTACGCCTAGATTAAGGAGGAGAAATTTGCTATCAGTTTTGCAACAGAACTGCAGTAATTATTGTTAACACTAATCTTCAACCTGAAATCACAAACCTAAACTAACCTAAACTAACCTAACCTAAAAATTGTTCTATTCAAATGTGAACTGCGGATAGGTTGTTAAAACCCATTTAAATTCATTATCGTGTGTCTTTACTTCAGAGAAATTAAAATATCGCATTAATTTGCTGAAAAATAGTGCTCTGTTTTGAAATAAGTATTGTGATTTTAAATTCGTCCCCTAGTGCAATTCTGAAATCAGGTTTTAATAACGAAATATGAGCGTTTCCCACTCTAACTTCATCTCGTTCTTTTAGGGCCATATATCTCAATATACTGTGGGCTTGTTCGCTCCACTAAGTAGGAAACTCCAGACAACATTATCTTCTCCACTTCAGAAACGCATTTATAAACTCCTTCATCGTTCCACATTTGTAAGACACTTACAATTCTTGAGATTCACTTCCCACAGTAGAACAAACTTCATACTTTATCGAGTCTGTCCGTCTCATCATTCGATAACGGACATCATTAATAAACACACTAATTGGCGGATTTTCTTTAAAATCATAATTTTTAATTTGCCGTTTTCAACAAAACCAATGTTCGAACAACGTTCTGTTAAAAGTAGGGTCTTTTAAGCTCTGAATGACGATTATAGGTGCTTCAACTTTGATGGTTTGATTTTACTTCAGGATAACGGTTGAATTACCAAATATTTTGTTTTATGAAACATCGCTACTCAATATGTGATGTTTGTTTTGACTCACTATTATGACAAATTTAATTTGACACGTGTTTCAAATATTGGTTTCCTATGATGTGAGTAGCAGGAGTTCAAGTTTTGATGAACCATCGTAAGTCCAGCGAATCACGAGTCACCCAACCCGTAAAACAAAACACACTAAAAAAGACAGACAAAAATTAACAAAGGAGACTTAAATAGAAACAAAGGCCAAAGGAAACGCAGAACGAGAGAGTCGCTTTAAGACAAAAGGCAATCGGAAATGAAGGACTAGAGAAAACAATGGAGTGACTGAAATAAAAGAGAGGCAGAAATAAGACACAAATTTGTTCTACCGCCATGTTGTTAATGCGTCATCTGACGCCGTTTGTACCTGCAGACACGACTTAAGGACTTATTTTTCGAAACTGTGATTATGTGTTGACTGGATTTCTCCCAAGGCGCTGTATGATTATCATGTATCTATATCTATATTAAATATATCACATCAAACATACAAATCATTCTGTAATCAACGTATTTTGATTAAGTATGATATTCACTAAATCTAATTATTGTTAGGCTTATATTGATGTGAGAATGTTTGTCGCTTAATGTGTCTGCTATGCATAAATTATCATCATCATAATTATTATCATTCCTATGGTAAAGGTTGTTGAGGGATTGTCTTGTTCACAAGAACCAATCAATGGTCCCTATTCTGAGCCAGATGAATCCACTCTACACCCTCCTTAAGAACAACCTTAGTATTATCCTTTTATTAAAATCTAGGTATTCTGAGTTGCTTCTTCCCATCAGCTCCTTAACTAAAACTTTGCACGCATTTTTCATCTCACCATGCGTTCTACATCCCCTACTCATTCATCGTCCTTTATTCGATTATCCTAATAATAACTGGTGAAAAATACAAATTATAAAGCGTCTCGTTATACAATTTTTTAAACATCCTGCCACTCTATCTCTCTTAGTTCTAAATATTTTCCTCAGAACCGAGTCCTCAAACACCTTCAGGTTTCGCAAAAATACAAAACAATAAATATATTCAGTCCGTACCGCAGAGAAAACACCACGCTTCTCCATTACAAAGAAGCTGTTCGGGGAAATAATCCCTGTGTAGAATCAGAATCACGCAAAACGTAAATATACAAATTGCTCATTTAGTGACTGTTAAAGTAGCTGTTGGCACATATAATTAAAATTATATTTTAAAGGGTTAATATACTATAAATAATAAGCATGGTATTTATAATTTTACGCAACCCGCATGTTTGTTGTATAATATATTTTACGTCAGTTGGCCGAATAGTTTCAGCAGTGCCTCGCGGACAGTTTTGTATGTTGTTCGCAAAACAACACAACGAACAGACATATTTTAAATTCTTTATTTTAGCGTGTTTTATGACAGAGGGAATGGAATAGCGTAAAAGCACCTTGTGGATGAAAGATAACATCGGCTTTAATATTCATTTCACTAAATATTCACTAAGCCGACAAGAGAAAGTTTCCAGAAAAAAAAAAATATACAGAACTGTGTGTAAAAAAAATATTTCACGTAAAATGCATTTGGAGCGGCGAACGAGCCAAGACGAGTTGCTGTTGAGAATCTAAATAAAATTTTGTGCAAAAAAATTGTCAGTAATGTACTCGTTCCATTAAAAAATAAAAACAAATTTGAAAAGTGCAATTCATGCTGGAGTACACAGAGTTTCGACATGCGTTCTCTGCACGTTTGCATTCTGAATGCGTAAATTACTATAAAACCGTCTGTGTCATTTACGTAAACGTAGCAATAAATCTCTTTAGTTGGTCGTAAGATCAAACCTTGAAGGAAGAGATCACTTCGGAGACCTAGGCGTAGATGGTCAGGATAATATTAAAATAGATCTTTAAAATATAGTGTGAGGATTCATCTGACTCAGGATGGGCTCTTGTGAACACGGTGATGCACCTTCGGGTTCCATAAAAGGCGGGGAGGTTCCTGACTAGCTCAGTGACTGTTAGCTTCTTAAGGAGGAATCTACTCCATGGACTAATCTCAGTAAGTCTGCTAGTCATAAGAATCTTCAGTGTGCGTCAGAGCTAATATTTGAATCGCTGACAAAATTCCTCCGTCTCTACATTCAATAATTCGCTACCTCGCGTAGAAACTGGAGAGATGCAATCCACACGTTGATAAATTAATTTTAAATGAATCACTAATTAAGCGCAGTCATACAATTAACATTGACAATTCTCTCTGCCCCTTAAATATACTAACGAGGCCTTTATTTTATTTACAGTGAAGAGTTTATAATCCCGTCACAATTATCAAGTTCGTGGTACAACTTTTGTCGGCTGACATACGCCACTACCCATTCCACAGGGTGATTCAAAAGACCCTGTGCACTTGTAAGAACCTAAATATCGACCTAGACGTCTAGAGAGCCCGCCATCTAAGGTGATGTAGTCACATGACACACACATACGTCATCTTGCGCGTTTGTGTGTGCACAACGACTTTCGAATCACCCTGTAGCTATAGGCCATCTGATCCGTCTGAAACCTGAATTTTATGATAAACCAGATGACGATAAAATTTAGTGTCCTGGGGGTACACTACACGGGAAATGAAGCAAGATGCACGCACCTTGAGGGAAGGCAGTGAATTTCCTTGTGCTAGAATGTTTATCATTTTTCTGCATCCTAACTTCCAGTTATATAAAACCTGACTTGCGTCCTTTTTTATCTGAAGTAGGGATTTAACCTCTAAGTCCTACATCACGAATGAAATAAAACACTGAGTCCTTTTTTTTTATAAGACCCTGTGCTTATACGGAAAAAAAGGAGGAAAACGCAGAAAGAGAATTTGTAGAAATGGGAGTGAGAAAATGTGTGTGAAAGGAACGGGGAATAAATTAGATGATTCAACACGAACAGCGGAAGCAGGAGATAAGCTGCCCGTCGGGTCGTTTACTTAGCTCCAGGGCGAGCATAAAAACGAACATTTTGAGTTCTTGAATTCGGCCTAACTCTTTAACGCACAGCGACTATTTATTATACGTACCCCCATTTTTTTTTTTTTACACATTTCAGTATAACCCAACATACGAATATTTGTACTCATCGCCGTAAAAATCTCATTTCCTACTTATTAAATTTCTATGGGAAGAGACTATTCATAACTACGTTTTGGAAGTCGAAACACACTCATCGCCCTGATGACGGAGGCAGCAAGGACCCCCGAAACATTGGTAAACTTCTACCAGACTACGCGGCGCTACAACCCAGAAGACAGCCATCTAAGATTAACAGTGGTATTTGGTGTGGGGTTCAGAACCTCTGTTTGCAACACAGTGGATGTTAACAGCATGCAGACATTGATTCTGTGGGTTCTTACCACCAGATGGCACACTGTGGTATTCTGAAAGCTGTTCTCTTGCACTTACCACGTGATCTCTCTCTGATGCTGTACTGTTACTTGGCACAGGTGCCAGGGCGAGGAAAGGATGTAAATCCAAATTAATTAATCCACAAACTTAAGTCCCTGTTACTTAACCAGCGGTACTAGTTCAACATGTTTACGCGCCTGCCTAATTCTAATAAAATTGCATTAAACTTAATTACATTTTATACAATGTAAGCAGAACAGGGGAATACAGTTGGGGGGGGGGTCCCTTGTTTAATAGCAAAATTACCTTTGTTTTCACCGTCGGTAAGTTGGTAACTATAACCAAGATTTCAGAATTAACATCGAGAATATTACGCCATGTGTCGTGTCAACAGAATATTATACACAGATCAAAAAAATCTTATTGCAAAATATTTCCAGAACAATTTCACGTATTGTGTTGCTTAAAAGCAAACTGCAGCATTTTAATATTGTAAAGGCGTGTTTGAATATTGTAGTTCATCTCTATCTTTGAAAATTGATAGTCTATGACCAAGTCTCAGGAAGTTACGTGCCTCATCTCACCACTGTTGAATCCCTTGCTAGTCTTACTGGAGTGGATGAAGATATTGAAATTCCTTAACGAATTTTCAACTACTCTGAAGTTCATCTTGGAAGATGAACCTACTCATTCTCCACCTACAGCGGCAGATATTCTGATAAAGCCACACAACATTTCAGTGAACTCTAACTACATGGAACTTCATTTAAAAGACTGCCACAATCACGTGTTCTTCTGAATCTCCCAACAAGTTTGTTATGACGAAACTTGTGGAGTAGAAACTGGTACAGCTCATTAGTTTCAGAGAACAGCGGCGAAATTACAATTCAGGGTTTGATAGACTGGCAACAGAATCTCTCTGAATGGAGTTAATGACTCTGTTATCTCTGGAATAATTATAAGAAACTGCAGTGTCTATGTGATTTTGTTTTAAGTTCTTAGGAGATGGCAAAGCACTGAGAATATTACAAGACACTTTATTTCATTAAAGTTGTACGCATTCTCATATTTGTGGGAAAACTGAGAACGCTGTTGTTCCAAGACACTTTATTTCATTAAAGTTGTAAACATTCTCATATTTGTGGAAAACTGAGAATGCTGTTGTTGTGCCTGACAATATCCTTGTTACAAGTTCAAGCAAATTTTAGGTCAGAGCTGAAACTCCTACTAAGAACTGAGGCTGTGATATTTTTGATCGTCAAAGTCACCAAAGTCCTAGATGAATTTTCCACAAAAACTTTCCAGAAACAATTTTTTATTTTCCCCCAATCCAATTTCTATGTCCTTGATTTCACTATCGTGATAAAACCACGTGACTTGTAAAAAACACATTTCCTTGTCATATGTTTGTTCTGCTTACTTTCACTGGATTATTTTTTCTAAGTTTCAAATACTTTCCTCAATTCAGTGTTTGCTGTTGTTTATAATTTCTTTTCTCTCTCTCTCTCTCTCTCTCTCTCTCTCTCTCTCTCTCTCTCTCAAAACTGACCACACTTTAAAAACTGTACTAAACAACTTCCAAAATCATTGTTCTTAAGTATATTTAAATTTCCAATAGTGAGAATCATCTCCAAAGAAATTATCTTCTAATTACATCATACTAATTATTTCTGTTTCTAACTCTTATTCCCTGGTACTCACATACTGAAACATATCAAATAATTCAGTATCGAAGCAAAATAATAATTATGTTTGCCTCTTCTGAGAACGTCTTGTTTAACAGAAGCAAAGTTACTAATGAGTGCTAGTGACTTACCGTCTGGCTGGCCGCCGGTCCCAGCTATTGGTGAGGGCGGTCGAAACACAGGTTCGTCCTGCTGTCCTTCACCCCCAGAGTATGATGCATTCCTTCCATTTTGTCCATCCCCTTCCACCTCTGCTAAGTTTTTGTCCCCGTTACCAGCACTCACATTCGCTACGTCATCCTCCATTTCATCATTATCCCTAACATTACCAGTCGCTGAAGACTTGACTCCGGAATTCCCACTATCAGACATGCCCCCACTTGTCGATCCTTTTGGTCGGTATGATGGAGGTTGAGGAGGTGAAGACGACCTAGAGGCTCCACCAGCTGTAGATTTCACAGCACTACAAGATGACGGAGTCGCGGTTGTTGACCGTGGAGTAGCAGCACCAGCTGGGGCAGCAGAGGACGTGATCGATGTTGAATTAACAGGCATTTTTGAAGCACGCTCTAGATTTCTAGCAGATACAGAGTGAAGCTGTTTCTTTCTGACGCCGCCACCTGCAGTGGCAGATGTGGAAGATGCTGAGGATGAAGAAGCATTATTGAGGTGTGTGTTGGCTGCGATCAGGTGCTGGTCGAGACGGCGGCTGGTGTCTGCAAGCTCTCCACGAAGTACAGCGACCTCTTCTTGAGCTTGTTGGATGTCTCCGTCAATCCGCGCTGCGAGTTCTTTGTTCTCTTCGACCATCCTGCGAAACTTGGCCTGCGAAACGAAATCCATTTTCATCTTTGCCGCTGCAATTAGATTTATGACACGACCTCCTCTATACGTAACATGCATGTGATAGACGCTACTGAAAGGATGAAAGTACTTGAGAGACCTAGGCAGAGATGTGAGAAATATACGAAATGGATCACGAGGAAACAAGACGTAAGAATGCGGACTGGATTAATCTGGCTCTGAGTAAGATCCAGATGCGAAGTTTTGTAAAAAAAAATGGTATTAAACTTTTGGGATTCGTCAAAGGTGCAGGGGGGGGAGGATTTAATGACATGTTGAAGGATTATTAATTTCTACTCTGTAAGAAGAAATATGTTTACATCTTCTTCATTTTGATTCTTCATAAATCAGCATTCCAGATCGCAACTGAGTTTTGAACCACAGTGCAAACAATTCAAAGTTCTATCCCAGCTTTTCTGATATGTTGCTTGCAGTTGTTTGAATTAGTAATTTTGGTTTCGTTTTTAGAAGAAAATTTGTTCGCTAAATTAACACAGGACTTCGAGCCCAAAACTTGTTTGTGACAAGCAAGTAGAAGTGTTTGTCTGAGAGACAAAGCCGTGGTTGCATAGGAAATTATCTTCTCTGGGGCGTTTTCGAGATCAAGCAGAACCTGTAAACACCCTCCCCCCCGACCACAAGTCATTTTGCCGTACATGAATATGGGGCAAACATTGTCATTGACACACGTAGCCATGGAAACCAGTATAATGGCATTGATGCAAAGCATATGCTGCAGGTATCTATCCATTTCTTGCATAGAATGAATAAAATGAACGCACAATGAGGGGGTTAATATCTTGCCATACACTTCCATCACCAAAACTATTTGACAATATGTGACTAAATTTGGTTATGACGGTATGTAGTAAAGGTTGTTGAGCGAATTGTGTTTTTATCACCACATTATACTTTCAGATATGTAGGCGATGTGTGAAATTTAATGTTAATCCCACTGATATCAAACACAGGAGATGCAGTGCAATTTTTTTTTTTTTTTCAAATTGACTCATAACCACGAAACAAACATTCGAGTAAACGATGCAGGGAATCGACAGTCTGGAGAAAAAATATAAAAATATATAAGTATTTTATTTGCGTTTCATAATGTAAATTTTGTGTTCCGGAGGTACCAGATATGACTACCAATCAGGACACTTCAGAATCCAGATATTATGCATTCGTAAATACCCACACTTCGCTCTCCCAAATGTCCTCCAGTTTACCACAGACAATTTTTTTACATCATTCAGTTGATACACTGTCTTTAAATAACCGGATGCCTTGAAACTCACAAGAGGAAACATAATTTGATGTCCATTACTGGTGAAAATCGAAAACTGTCCAGACAAAACAAATGAAAGGAGGCAGGAAACACCTATCACATGACAGAAGATTAGATGTGGAACAAGAGAGCGTGTCTGGCGGGTAGCCTACATCTGTCAGTTGTAGGCAACGTCCCGCTGACAGCTCTACATCCTCCTCCACTCCACCAGACGCCAACGCGACACCCTGCACGGCCCAGCCCTCTTCAGTAGCAGAAATGAAAATATTGTATAAACTCCCAAAACTTTCTTCTTTACTTTTACTCCACGTTAATGAAATCCAAAGGATTAAGTTACAGCAATTTTCTCCTTTCAGCAAAATTTTCCTTTCTTCGCAAAGAAAATAGAATTACGGCTTCACGCATGTATGCCTCCACCCTCCAATTAATTTTGAACTGATAGATTTTCATAAAACTTGGTACGAACATCATGCCACTATGGATAACCCTGAATCATCAATAACATTAACATGGCAGCTGTATAGACATAGTATTATCACTATATTTCAGGGGGGGGGGAGAATTATTGCCTTATTACTCTAAAGATGGAGGCGAAATGTTTCTCCGAAACGTTGGTAACCATCTACAAAAATATTTGGGTCACAAATCAGAAGGCTGTAATCACAATTTTGACCGCTTTGAAAACCTAAAATTTCATAAGAATCCACAGGTAAGATTTTATATTTGCAAAGTTAATTTTTATGTTTTATTTCCATTTCATAAAAACTCCTTCGACAAAGACTACAAATTATAATAGATTTTAATGAGGGCGTGTTTCAAAGTGTTCTACAGTTACTAATTTGTGTAATTCTCGTGAACTCCTTCTAAAGAAAAGAACTTAATGTCTGATTGAAGAAGCTTTTCACCTGAGCGTCCAGTAGGAGACGTCTCATTAGAGCCACGGAGGAGTCGAAGGCTTGCTGCTGGCGACTAGCGACACTGCCGCCATCTTGGAGCTGGTGTGACGGCCTGTGTTGGAAGTCGGTCCCTTGTTCGGTGCCCGATAAGACCAAAGAAGTAGAAATCTGCTCATTCAGCGAGACGAGCGCCTGAATCGCTGCAACACACAACAAACACCCAATAGTTCTCGTTCTCAGTGTTCTATTCCTGAGATTTATGTATAATTTGGGCTGCCCTGAAAATGGTTCTGCGCTGTTTGCCGAAACGTTGGAAAACCTTCGACATTCGACGCACAAGCTACACATCAAAAGTTGTATTACAATAAATACTCATAATATGTAATTGTGGAGGACAGGATATGCAGATATGCAAAATTCATCTTCTACAGGATCAACGTTTCAAGATATATTTAAGTGTGAATTCAGTAGAGTGAAACGTTTTAATAAATAAATAATATATATCCCGAATTTTACTTTAAATACAGTTACAGCGTGTTTTGATGATAATGACTGTCAAATACGAGCGTGGACTCCATGAAAATGTTAACACGCGAAATCACAGTTCATGAAAATTATTTTATTAAAAGTTCATGTAATCATTTGATGTACATGTGTTTCGTTCTGATAGTAAACCACAATCTCCATAGAGAAGTTTTTCGTGAGAAGCTCAAATAAAATTCGGAGACTTTCTGCAGCATTTTCAACTCCTCAGCTGGAGGACCACCCATCTTCGGATGTCCACAACTGTCCATTGAATGTATAAGATGTTCCCAATATTTGGAGGTAAGGTCTGCTGTCTGGGCTTGACTTGTCCTGAGATGCATGCACCTAACATTCGTAGTGTCTAGAGGGATGGATTAGTTCACATTCAACTCCTAATTAAATTCACTGAATTCTGCATTTTATTTCCTCATTTGAAATTCAACACGCAGAATTATTCCAGAAAACTAAGTTTAACTCAACCGCGGTTGCAGCAGCGAAATCACGAGGCCCCACCTCCCGCATTTCCATTATGCGTCGCAGCTTTTCTGAAGCACGAAGCTCACGTAAACAACGCTTAAAAAGTTGTTGCAGGTGATGGTACGCGCATTTACCATTGCGCTTTAAGGATTCGAACTTGTAAACGACAGCATCGACTACGTATACCACCTGTCAGAGCCTTTAGTAACTTCTTACATCACCCAGATACGAGTTACATTTCCTTCGAAGAAGAAATATGCTGTTTTATTTTTTACAACCATCTTCACTTATGTGACCAGAGTGTAAAGAAGTTTTCTTGGAGTGTACCCTGATTATTTTTATTATTATTATTATTAGTGTTCTGTCTGAGGACAGGTCCATATGAACAGGATCCTTCCATCCTTTTCTCGGACTGGGACCTGTTCATATACGTTCTTGGCAGATGATCCAGAAGTGGTTTGCCATTGCCTTCTTCTGTGTGTGAATGGAGTAATTGTTGGGATGCCACGGAGGAAAACTCCGTGTTGCCTAGACCACGGCCTTGCCCAATACAAGTTATAAATCTGAGCACCACCGGGAATTGAACCCGGGACCCCAGGATTACAAGGCTAGTGTTCTGACCACTAGACCACCGTGGCGGTGTACCCTGATATATGATTTAAATTATTCTCGTAAGTAAAGTGTTAAAATGTGTTATTTTCATCACGTCACTTATGTCGTGTTTGCAACACACTAGTTTACAAGTACGCCTACACACATTTACAAAATTAGCAGAAAGGTTCATGGAATTTGAGTCCACGTTCATTTTCACACTATACTCTAATGGCACTCCATTTATATGCAAAACAGAATTAGCAGACAAGATGGTTCTGGATTTCTTTGGACGTATTCAAATTTTGTTACGCAGGAAGTTCGTGTTGCCTTAGAAGAACGCAAAAGGTTTTGTTTTGATTGTCACCACAGACTTCATATCGACCCACAACGCCGTTGTATTCCTAGGATGAAAACAAGTCCTTACACACAACCGGGAGAACTCTTCATTCGCTTCCTGCTGTCGCAAGGAGAAGCCAGGGTGGAACTATACATCACCTGTCTCTTCCCTTGTATACCTAAAGCTTGAAGTTTAGCTACGGACTTCATCTCGTTTCAACCGAGCGAGAATCAAATCAGAATCTGAAGCTACGCTGTTAACATATAAAAACTTCTATTCTTGCCGCCTAGCGAATATTAAGACTTTTAACATTTCTCTCACTAAACGACCCAGAAAGTCTATTAGAATGTTCAGTGAGCGCCCATGTGTTTGTTCTCGACAACTTCTGACACGTAACATACATAAATTAGAATACGAAATAAAAATGAATAAACGATAAAATCGAAAGATTAAAATCACGATTCATCAACACTTCTTAAAGCGTCTAATTACAATTCCATACTTTGCATATATTCGTATATTGACAATAGTTCTACAGGCAGTAATTCACAGTCAGTAGTCATCATAAAAAGACTGTAATTCATTCGAAAGCGATAATTTCGAGTTCTGAAAATGATGTCCAAGTTATTTGCGATTCGAGTCATTATAATCTTGACATAAATTTTCAAAAGCGTGACAAAATATTTAATTAATTCTAGAGCTCCTTTTAAAAAAACTCAAAATGTGATTAAGTAACTTCATGAAGCAGATCCCTTCTTAATAAACTAACAGCATGCTCAGCTAACTCAAAGAATTCTCAGTTTTTTCTGGAACTTTAAGGTTCGTCGCCGTGCTCACAAAAGTCCCAGCCTCCCATCCCCTATCCTGAGAAAAAATGATCTCATCCACACCTTCAATCCGTTTCCCTAAGATAATTTTTTATACTATCCTCCCATCTACACCTATACGAGTGGTCTAGTACCCACAGACTTTCTAAACAAAATTTTATACGCATTTATCAATTCCCCATCATGTCTCACCCATCTCATCCTGCTTAATTTAATCATCATAATATTATTTTGCGAAGGATAAAAATCACCAGATTCTCCCTGAAAATGTAACTAAATTTTCGTTTAATAAAACAATTACTGATTCAACAGATTTTGCTTCATTTCCCTTAATAATTACAATATAATACTTAGGGATTTATTGCATATATTTTTTGTCTAAATTGTTACTAAGCCTATTTAATGATAATCCCACTCAAACAAAAGTTACATTTTTATCGTGCTACTCAGATGTTTTTCTACAATGACTGTGTGATAGAAAGCCTGTTTTATTTCGCACTTTCCACAAGCCAAAGGAAACGTGAAGCTAAACGTACCTTTTTCGAATTGGCTGTTCTGTCTCGCGAAGGCTCTGGAGAATGCACTGACCACAGTTCCGTGTGAATCCAACATCACTTCTTCTGATTCCGGCATTTTGGTGTCATTTTCAACAGCTTACCTCGACTGACAGAAACATTGTCCACTCCGCCACGTACTACCCTACAGTCTGTACTTACTCATGGTGTCTGCGGTCTCTGTCAAATAGAAATACCAGACATAACAACTGTAACTACATACTAACCGTATTGTTTTCCGTACTACAAAATATGGAACGCCCATTTCATAACAGAAATAAATACGGTGAGATAAATCATCAAGTAGGTTTTGAGGTTTTCACGGCGGTGTCTTCTGGATTGTTGCGACGTGCAATCTGGTAGAAGTTTACCGACGTTTCAGAGGTCCTTGCTGCCACCATCATCAGGGAGATGATGACCATAATGATGGAGGCAGAAAGGACCTCTGAAACTTCGGTAAACTTCCACCATATTACACAGCGCAACAACCCAGTAGACAGCCGTCTTGAAAACATTAAGTAATTTCGCTGGAAATAAAACGAAATCTATTTCAAACATCCTGTATAAAGTCCAAAATCAGTATTTTGTTGGATGAATTTCTGTTGGAAACTTTTCATACGTCTTTTTGAACCTCAAAACATTTTTTTAATTTTAAAAAAAATTAATAAAACTCCATTGTTTTGTACACATCTGGTACTATTATTTTCATAGGTCTGTAATCTTCAAAACCAGAGTTGTACGTCAAAATAACACAATTTACGACAGTGTAGTGTTTACGTTCAGAAAGTGATTGCGAATATTCCAGAGGTCGAACGCGATTTGAGAACGAAAAAAAAAATTGTTGGCCGTGCTGTTTAAGACGCAAATTGTTTATGATATTATTAACATTGAGATCACCAATTCAGATTGAGCTTTTCTGTATGTGCGTATGTCAGCGTTTCTTTGTGATTTTCTGCGTTTATTCAATATTAATAAAAGTTATACTATAAACGACAAAAATTGTATTCGTGCCTGACTTTCAGTATTAGTTTTTTCCACGATTTACGACAAAAACCTATTTATACTAGGATAAATGCTAAATTCTTATTCTGACAACGTCTTATATCCTAGCAATTACGAACAAGGGCTTTCGGATTTTCATGTACCCGGCCTGTGTCTAGAACTGAAGCAGCGAAGCTTCATATAGCACAGCTCGGGACAATAGAACTCATAGCTGGCGTCCCACGGAAATAAGACATGTCCAACTTCAATATTGATCTGGCCAGATGAATGACTGCCTCCAAACAAGACTTTCGACATTTCTACTCGTCTCTTCTCGTTCTACTTCGAAAAATATGTAAGACATTATCCCTCTTATGAGACAGTAAAATAATACTGGAATAGGATATTGCGTTATACATCTCAATTATATCTGACTACCTGTCTATCCGCAAATATTAAGACGCAAATTAAGGGATCTATTTCGACAAAACTCGGTATAGTGGACCTAAACAGAATTTTGTCGATGTTGTCTTTTTCTCTGGTTCAACATAGTTTGGTCCGTTTTAATAGCTCCTTTATCAGTGTCTGCATGTAAGTTCAAGTTCATCATTAGAATCGTTTGACACGCATTGGCGAAAATTCAGAAATTTGTATTACTTTATAATCGCCCCTAAAACAACATCGACTATGGATAGACTGAATTTACTTTTATGACCCACATTACTCAGGGTTTAAATTTGTGTTGTGATATATCAAATATATACTTAAGAGGAGAATGTCTCAAATGGAAAAGTAGAATTAGGAATAAAAACGGAAAGGAGATAAATTAAAAGCAGGCAGACTTGGAGAAAGACACAAAGAAGAAATAGATAAATAAGACACAAACAACGAAGTCTATAAAGAATAAGAGGGAATAAAATATAGCTTTATTAATTTTTTTATTTTGTAGTGTTCTGTCTGCCGACAGGTCCATATGAACAGGATCCTTCCATCCTTTTCTCGGACTGGGACCTGTTCATATACGTTCTTGGCAGATGATCCAGAAGTGGTTTGCCATTGCCTTCTTCTGTGTGTGAATGGAGTAATTGTTGGGATGCCACGGAGGAAAACCCCGTGTTGCCTAGACCACGGCCTTGCCCAACACAAGTTATAAATTCGGGCACCGCCGGGAATCGAACCCGAGATCCCAGGATTACAAAGCCAGCGTTCTAACCGCTAGACCACCGTGGCTAAAACATAGCTTATGGAATAAAAATTTATAATTTAAATAAGAAAACTTTAGGATCATCGCTTCCACGTCATGAGCTGCTTGCGAAAAGTCACGAAGGAGATATCACCTTTTAATTGCATTTGCATTAACAGAGTTTTTCGATTACCTCGACTTCCTGAAGTTGCTTCCCTCATGCATGACCCCCAGTGACACCATCGGGCGTTGCAGGCCAGTTTCAAATGACCTTTGGTCTTATCTCTCAATTATTCATTGCCGTCGAAACACAATGCACCTAATTACAATTAACAGCCCAAAATTTATAACTTGTTGCATTATTAACTCTATAAATCAAGGACTCCCATTGGTTTTGAAGCTACAGTACTCACCCTGACAACGGCCGAACCTGTATCACGTGCACATACAATGAAATCACTTTCTGTATCTTTCAAGAACAGCAGCGCGTCCTACAAAATAATAAGATATGGTCGACAGATTCCATTAAGTCGTATGTCATGGTTTTACCACTGCCTTCTCCCTCGGTGACACAAAACTGCAAGAACTCTTAAAGACATATACCACTGCCTTCTCCCTCGGTGACACAGAACTGCAAGAATTCTTAAAGACATGGTTTCCTCCCATTTCTTCAACACAGTCTCATCACTTATTTCTGTATCCTTAAATCATTTTGTAATTGGCTTGGAATATACTAACTCGCCTTTTGATCTATACGCGTGTTTCTTGGCTTGGAACCACCACATTTTACTTTATTCTGTCCGAAATTCTGAACTCTATTAAATAACACATAATGTCACTAACTTATATAATCTGATTTGGGTAACGTTCTGAGTTGCCTGGAATTGTACTTACTCTCTGACTATCTGATATCACAACAAACAGTTCGTTAGCTTATTCTGTGGCTACATGCACTAGTGGATCATAACAAGTGTACAGTCTTTTGTTTCAATTAATATTTTTTTTCAAAGCAGCGTATGTAAAAATTAAAATCACTGCTTACGACTTAACGTACTGCAAACAGTGATGTCCCCACGGTAACGTCAGAAGAGACTAATAATTAATTATTGTTACTGAGATCGGTGGTCTAGCGGTTAGAACGCTGGCCTTGTAATCCTGGGGGTCTCGGGTTCGATTCCCGGCGGTGCCCGAATTTATAACTTGTGTTGAGCAAGGCCGTGGTCTAGGCAACACGGAGTTTTCCTCCGGGGGCTTCTTCCCCGGTTTCTCCGTGGCATCCCATTCACACACAGAAGAAGGCAATGGCAAACCACTTCTGGATCATCTGCCAAGAACGTATATGAACAGGTCCCAGTCTGAGAAAAGGATGGAAGGATCCTGTTCATATGGACCTGTCGTCAGACAGAACACTAATAATAATAATAAAAACTGAGATCAACTGGATAATGTTATTTAGGGAAATACAATAGCTGTTTACGAATTAAATAGATACACTCTGGGAGACGCAATGCTGAATATTAAGCACGTGGTAATTTTAATTAATAACTCTTCTCCGTGGAGTTAGAAACGCACGTCGGTCCATTCTGTATTCATAATAAATTTTCTAAGATCTTTCAAAAATATGAAGTCGCGCCCGTCTCTTTGGACAGCCCTAGCTTAGCGGTTAGCATTTATTATTCCAGCAACGCGGCCGCGTAGGGGTGGCAGCGTACAGGAGGGTTACGGGTCGATACTAACGCAATAAACATAGGGGCAGCTTCCCCTTCGGTATCAAGCAACCCCTCTGACAACAAAATGCACGCTGTGTACACTTGCCATTCCTTTCTATCCATTCGCCAGCCAGAAAATATAAAATGTCTTCGCCTCCGTGCGATTATGTCAGATGGATAGGCGGAATACATATCGTTGCTTGGTCCTCAACGGAGTGGAGGGCTTTTGGTATCTGCTACTTATTTTCATGACAGTGAGGGGAAAAAAATAATGAAAAGGACATAAAAGTCTTTTTTGAAATGGATAAATACAACGAGGACCGGTAAAATAAGCTAAGAATACGGGCAGAATATAAAATATGGCGGTGGGATTATATCCCATGTGCGGGATCTAGCCCTTAATTAAAACGTGATGGGATGAAACTACTAAATGGATGAAATTATATTTTGGATTTAACGTTGCAGAGAGCTGAAATAGGAACCGATTTTACAGCGTGCTTTAAAATATTTTTTAATCTTTCTGAAACAGGATGAGCTGCTCAGGGCAGGGAATCGGAGAAATGAGAGATAAGAAATTACTCAAAATTGCAGTCGATATCTGCAAAGTAAACAGACTACATGAGAGAACTAGACATAGATGGGGAGGTGATATTAAAGTTTATTATTATTATTTAGTGTTCTGTCTGACGACAGGTCCATATGAACAGGATCCTTCCATCCTTTTCTCGGACTGGGACCTGTTCATATACGTTCTTGGCAGATGATCCAGAAGTGGTTTGCCATTGCCTTCTTCTGTGTGTGAATGGAGTAATTGTTGGGATGCCACGGAGGAAAACTCCGTGTTGCCTAGACCACGGCCTTGCCCAACACAAGTTATAAATTTGGGCACCACCGGGAATCGAACCCAGGACCCCAGGATTACAAGGCCAGCGTTCTAACCGCTAGACCACCGTGGCGGTTTATATTAAAGTTAATATAAGATAAATAGACTGTTAAGTGCAGATCTAAATTGGTCCAGGAAAGGATACACCGGTGGACTTTAGTCAAATCGTCGCCAACACTGCGATATATTTTTTTTTATAAATATCCCTCCCACAGTTAGCCTATATGTTGTCTATTACTCTCCGTAGATAAGAAATTGGTGGTAGGTTTAAATAGAAACAAAATTAAAAATAATATTCTGACAAACAGTTGTCAGTTTTAGTTAAAATCTTGAAGCATTATGTAAGTCTGAGCAATATTTAAGTATTCCGCGCGCAAGGACCAGTTGGTTAATACTATTTATACAAATAATCGCTGTTTGCCGCGAGAATCACACGGAAACCATCAACAGTTTCGTTGTTCAAAAATTCAGACTTGCTGAATGTTGAAGTAGCTGTTCCGAAACTGTTTTTTAAGAGCCAACATTTTCTGGTTCACGTTAACAGCTGTAAACGCGTTTAATTTATGTTATGGGAAATGACTGTCATTTTGATATTTCATCGGTAAAAAAAGAAATTGTCAATAAATTCTAGTGCGCATTTTATGAACACTCTTCAAAACAAAATAGAAAAAAAAACACACACGAACATGTGATCAGCTTGCATGTTATTGGTTCGCAGAATCAAACTTTACTGAGTCCTTTTAATGCCGGATGCAAATAGGTTAGGTTAATTAATTACTTTCATGTGAAGTGGCAGTGTATTTTGACTGGTTCAATAACAAGCTTTAACAAAAACGCTGATGGTTTTAAAACAATTTTCGGTACTATTAACGTAAATAAATGTCTAACCTAATGAAGTAACGTACCAAATGGCTTTTCCCACCCCATGTTTTGCCATCTACAAGAATAAACAAAATGAACGAAAGGAATTCCCTGCTGAGACGATGTGTGTAGGGGTTAAGGACTTGCTTCACAGTTTAAAAGCTCTACAGTTCGGACGCAATTTACTCACTTAATTAGCTTATTCAAGCTAAAAAGTGTCTGGACGAGGACGACGGATTCGAGGGGTGAGTCCGAACTCCGTCTCGCATCACTTTAAAGAAGACAACTATGTATACCCTCTACAGGAAGACAAGATAAAAAAATATTTTATAAAAATTTCTAAATACAGTGACACACAGTAATTAAAACAAACTACATGTCCTGTCGGAATGTTACCTTTTATTCTCATATAAAATTAACTTAATTAAATTTGTAGCCCATAATTTTCAAAGACGTATCACTGTACATTAATGTTCTCCTCTAGATAAACAGAAACGTGTGTAGTAAACCATAATAGCTTTGTTTGACACTTGTATTGGTAATAGGTTATTAAGAGATACAAAAGTTAAAGTACCTTCCAACGCAGAATTTGAAGTTGTACAGCTGTGTAGTCTGGTACAAGTTTGCTAACGTTTCAGAGGCACTTTCTGCCTCTATCATCAGGGAGATAACCTACTATTTAAGTGACTGTCGAGCGATCATTACTTTCCTGCGTTCTAAGAAATTTTCAAAGTGGGTTCAATACATTGCATTCTACCGAATGGGTGAACCGTATCACTGGGTCTGATATTTTTGCATGTGACAGGCTACAAAGTCTTTTTGTAATTTAGAATTGGAGCCGCCTGTAATCCCACAAAACAGGGGACAAAGACCTTAATTTCCATTCCGTTGTCTTCAATCGCCCTTGAAGAGAAATGATCGCCATAAATGATGTAAATCCAAGTTTTTGCTTCGCTCTGCAAAATTTTTCAACCGAAATCAAAATTTCTTAAAGAGAATACTAATGACGGAAAGCGTTCAGATACTAATAATCGCGTAAAGTTGATCATATAAATGAGAATACTTCTATTCAGTGGATTTAATAAGTGCATCGTAATTCGTAAGAGGTTCTAACTGTGGCGAATTACGTTCAATGCTGCTGTTTCCCTAAAATCTGGTCTATCACCCAAAATTCTAGAACAAAGGCCACTCACTACGTTTCGGGAGCTGGCTCAGCTCCATTAAAACTGAACTTCCATAAATCGGTTTTAAAACATGAACTTCTTTAAACTCGTTCAGGATACGCTCACATTGCAATATTAAATTTTACTTACCAATATAGCGAATGTGTCTATGTAAGTGAGGCCTTTGGTTAATTCGGAGATGAACCTTCGGGTTCGGTAAGCCGTCTAGTTAGTTAATTAGTTAGTTAGTCTATGTAAGTGATTGTCTCACTGCTTGGCATCAGTTTGATCCATGAACGTTTATCACTATGGTAATTCATACAAAGTACTAAAAATTCGAAGACAGCAATCTTCAGACTCACCGCTGTGAAAACCTCAAATCCTACACACTAAAAATTAATTAATTCAGTATATTTTAAGGAAAACACCGCCACAGAACGATAATTATCTGAACAAATATCAAACGAACCATAGAGTTTGTTGAAGAAAAGTGGAAATCGTTATGGTTTTAATGGGAGCCCTTGAGTTTTCGTGTCGACTTGTTTTGCCAGTCTTGAGAAAATCCTAGATACCAGGTTAGCATGCAAGTACCTGTACTAAGGTGCCAGATGTGCTGTTTGTCTACCTGTAGACCTGCCTGGAGGCGCACCGCAAATGAACAGGGCTCCCTCAACAAACTGTATCAGTGGGCAATTAACCCCTTTAAAGCAGTGGTAACTATATGTACCACCTATGTATGATTTGAGGTTGTCACAGCTGTGAGTATGAAGATTTCTGTCTTCTGGGTTGTTACGCTGTGTAGTCTGGTCGATGTTTACCAACGTTTCAT
>NW_019059595.1:21092-58760 GCF_000696155.1 Zootermopsis nevadensis | reverse complement strand
CCCCCCCCCCCCCCCCCCGGCTTCTAATTTAACGGACGAGTTGATTAGTGACATACGATATAGCCCTTGCTTGTTTAGTCCATTGGCCCGCAAGGTTGGCAGTTCGGACACCAACATCTGACTAACCTCCTGAAAGAACTGCATCATCGGAATGGCTCACATAGCCATCTGCTGTGGAGACCCACATCCTGTGTCTCAGGGGTAAAGCGGCCGCCATGTTGGTATATAGATGTCGGGGAGCTTCAGATGGCCACGACATCCCCCACTGAATTAGGGAAAATCTACTAGAAGACAGGTGCCGTGAAAACCTCAAATCCTACTAAAATCTACTAATTTCAAAGGTTACGATTAGCGCAGGCAAGGAGATTATGACACTACCTGGTTCACACGGATTCGGCACTTTTTTATTGTATTTATTTCCGTGAAAATTAAATTTCTTACTAAAAGTTTTATTTGCTAATAATAATTCTAGTAACTGCGACTCAGTTGATCTGTACAAAATTTGAAGAAGTTTTATAAAATTAATAAAATGTAGACAATTCGCTCGTCGTCGTTGCTGTTTTCATGGTTTCTGTTCACCTATGTCTCCTTCCTTATCCCTTCCCCCTACTCTACCCTTGTCACTGCCATGTCAACGTGATAACATCGCATCAACTTATTACTAATGATAATGTAAAGTAATTAGCGCTATAAAGGCTTGTCGTCGGTAAAAATTAAATCCAACAAATATCTAAGACTGGAAACACGTGGATTTTCAACTTTTCTCTTTTTACATTTTACTTATTTTGCCATGTCCCCTATGGCTCTGAGCTTATGGGACACCTTGTATATTCAAAATTTTACGTTACCCTCAGATTCGTATATGTCGACGCACTCATTCATTGCCAATGACGTCACGAAAGCATATCCACTCTGACAATAAACGCCACGCTTGGCTTCACCCAGTTAACAGCGGTTTTAGTTGGTGGGCTGAATCCCCAGGGACTCCACATTTTGCTCCGCCCCGGGTCACTAAATAACAGCTTCATAAAAGTCGTTGATATTTTGCAGGGAACGGGCGAAAATGTTCCCTTTCCTCAGAATCGCCCACTCTTGACTACCAGGTTACAGAAAACGCAGTGAGGACTCGCGCCTTTATGTATTTGACTTCGGATATCGTTTTGCGATGGCATACATTGACTCACCACAAATATCTCCACGGCGCTTCCGGGCTATTTTGTATTTGTATGAAACTTGATGATACGTGAAGTAGGCCTTCCTGTGTAAGGACGGGGTGCTGTAGAGAATGTTTTGAATCTACAGGGAAAATTATCAGTCGGCATGAGAAAACTCAATAATTCGTAGCTCCATAATCTGAAATCATCGCAAAATGTTATTATAATGACCAAATTAAGCTCGATTATATTGACGTTAAATGTATAAAAACATAATTTGCAGAGTTTTGGTTAAAAACCTGAAGGAAAGATGCAGTTTTTAATACACGATAGTAGATGGAACAGTAATATTATTAAAATGGATCGTACACGAAACAAGAGGGTATAATTTGGACCAGATTCATCTGACTCAGAATAGAGACAAATGAAGATGTCTTGTAAACGCGATGATAAACTTTAGGGTTCTCAAAAGGTCCTCCGCGTCCAATGAGTTAGTTTTCTCTGGACGTACAGCCATCATAATGACATTACCGGGACGCGAACATAAACATTAACTTCGGGTGCAGATGAATGGTCAGTTTCATACTTCAGCCATTTCAAACCAATCACACCACGAAGTTCAGCAATCATTTTAATAAATGTCCTACTCAGGCCCATGATTCCAAACGAAATGTCAAGACTTTTCTCCAGGGAAATGCTTTGAAGCATATCAAAACTAATTCCACATTATTTTCACTTCTCAGTCGACAAGAAACAATTTCTGCAAGTGATATCGCGTCTTTAAATACACCTCTAATGAATCAATTAAACCAGTGGGTACGTGTCAGTTCAAATCTCTAAGAAGTATCTTTTTTTATTTGTAGTGTTCTGTCTGCCGACAGGTCCATATGAACAGGATCCTTCCATCCTTTTCTCGGACTGGGACCTGTTCATATACGTTCTTGGCAGATGATCCAGAAGTGGTTTGCCATTGCCTTCTTCTGTGTGTGAATGGAGTAATTGTTGGGATGCCACGGAGGAAAACTCCGTGTTGCCTAGACCACGGCCTTGCCCAACACAAGTTATAAATTCGGGCACCGCAGGGAATCGAACCCGAGACCCCAGGATTACAAGGCCAGCCTTCTAACCGCTAGACCACCGTGGCACGGTAAGAAGTATCTATATGAAGTAAATGAATTACATTTTCCCTCAGTAACTCAAACACAATAAATATATAAAAAATAAGAATTACAGGCCTGACATTGCAGAAATTAGGAGACGTTTCCAACAGTCTCCCTGTAGTTAACAAACGTATTACTGACAGCAGAAAATAATTAATGGCAGGTTGTAATACAATGACGTAAATTTCAAAACTGTAAGTAATTAAAGTTCGTGGCTTTGCGCGGATTTCCTTGGCTTCTCATAAACACAAAACAACTTCAGTCTGACTTATGGGTTGTGTGCTTTAAATTTCAAAAGCAATGAACTAAGCACTGGTTTTGTAATTAATATTTTCGATAAGTGCATAATTCGTTATCCCTCATTCCCTTTGGGTGTAACAAACGTACCTCAGTACTTTGTAAGAAGGATCTTATGATTGTAAAAAAAAAAAGATAAGTATCATGCTGATTACATGGAAGCATTAAACGATTATGTACAAAGAATCGCCCTGATTATGGAGGTAATGAAAACCTGTATCACGTCGATCAGACTATGCATTGAAATATCCTAGAAGAAGGTAACGTTCATACTCGAAGCCTTGAGAACCTGATATCTCGCACTTCCATTCTTTGTTTATAATATATCTTCATCGTCATAAGAATTTCTGATACGAAATGTTAACACGTTTCTTTCGCAGACTGTACAGCATTGAATGATATAAGTTTGCTCTAGTTCACGAGAAGAAACAGTTCCCACTTTACTAAAATAATAGGATATGTTCTTGTCCGCACATTCTGTGCGCCAGTTGATGGAAAATGAAACTTACATTTTATTTCCTAAATCAATTTCCCTTCTCATTTTTCCACAGCAGCAATGGCGTCGGAGTTCTTAAATTTTACCAGAAGCAAACGGAGCTTTTTTGTTACAAAGCACGGCGTTCTGAATTATCTTTGCAGACGAGGTAGAAATAAATAAATTAATACGCCACATTTGTGCTCATTCGCACAGACGAATGTGTGAATCAATGATACTTTGGTGTACATAGTTCCATAAAATTACTGCTGAAACAAATATTACGGCTACAAATATTACATGATCTGAAAGAAATTGAAAGCCGATACTACTTTAAGATAATGCTGATAGATAAAATTTCCAAAGAATTCGCACTGGAGAAATTATGAAGTTGATCTGAGGTACTCACAGCCTTGAATGTTTCATGTAAGATGCAGTGACACCGTATTAAGAAGTCGGCTGTTCGAGCTCAGTCAGGGTAACATTACAAAGTGAACATCGCAACACAAGAACGACTTCACACCAAATATTAAAGAGCACGGATTTTCACACACGCCCAGACGACACTACTTACATCACACTGCTTGGTATTCCAAACGCGATTGACTCCCACGTCTTCCTGAATACAAGCGACCTCTAACCCCACAGAAAACGGGCCGCCATTCTACAGCTGAACAAGGTCTGTGTCAATATATCTTCCACCCACACTTTCCGATATCGATAAAACTACACATTCTTTTAGCTGTTTATCGCATAGCAAAAAATTTCGTCTACATTAAAAAAGAATGCGCGATGTTAATGAGAAAGAAATGGTTCATGGGTAATTTTATAAACCGTCACCAATTTCAGAAATGGAAGTACCAGCTTATTCAACAATTAATCAGCCACATGGTGTGAGCTAGTTAGCGCCGTAAAACAATTCTGCAAATAAGACAAATTTTGTGTGTAACTGGTGGAATATTTCGCAGGATTGTTGAGCAGTTGGTTTTAAATTGGTTAAATCTGTTTAGACTGTTCCTGAAAAGCATAAACCGGGAAACCCCCCACCCCCACCACCACCACCACCGCCACTTGCAATCCTATTAATTCACTTGCCTACCAGAGGTAACAACAAACATTCCAGAAGGCGACGTCTCAGCCAATTGGAATGAAAGATTTTAAATGCCTGAAACAGTTCACTCCAGTGCAATGAATAATAGAGTAACACGCCTGCCAACATCACAGCTATGGAGTTACATGGATTAGCATCTGTAATTAGCTACAGATGTGTTTGTGTTGAATTTATAAGACTGAACAATGCTACCAAGTTCTAAGAAGGACGTGTCCTCAGGATCTTAAGGTCCTTAAAACCGGAAGGAGAAAAAGTCAAAATTGCCATACCCAATAAAACGGATAATGGAAGTGTTTCGAGCTTAAAGGGGAAAGAGCCATATTTTTTTTGAATTATCAAGTGATTTTAGCAAATAGTAGTCGTTAGTGGAATTGGTGCAAGATTAAATTATCTAGATAAAATTTTATACTTTATCGAATCAATTTAGTCGGGACTCCACGGAAGCACTGTGAATGTTTTTGAATATAGCTGAAGAATAGGTAAACAATAAGAGGAAATTGAAGAAAATATGACGAAAGGAAAAAAAGGAGAATTGAAGAAAATATGACGAAAGGAAAATAAAATGAAAAGAAATGGATGAAACGAATGTATTACAAAAACAGAACAACAATAATAAAGGAAAAAAACAGTTGTTTTGTTTTTTGTATTAACACATCGTAAATTGGATACGGTGTAAAGTATTGAGAAGATAGAGGAAATAAAGAAGAAGGTAAATACAATGATGGAAGGAGTTAAAGAGACGAGGATAAACAAGCCGGTTAGTTAAAGAATATGAAAATTGAGAAATGAGAAGAAAACATTTCTGCACAAACCACAAAAGGCAGGCAGCTTTGAGGTTATGAGCGAATATTTCAGAGGGTCCGTGGTGCCGACCTCCCACCCCACCGACAACTATAATATCATCCAGTACTTTCATCACTTGGATGCTGCACCATAAATCTTATTCCTGCAGGATACCAACAGTGCGCAGCTAACTTCATCTGTTTCTTCCAGAAGCTTTGCTTCTACAGTGGCTGCACCGAGAATTCTTTCTTACGCATCTTTGTCTAGAGGAATGTGAAGAATCTTAAAGATTCGCGTGGTACAGCGTTCAGACGTAACAACCACATTCATTCCTGTTGCTGACAACAGACCACATGCTACCAAACTGTGTTCCCGCTCACGGGATTCTTGTATTTTGACTTAATTTTAAGTAAATTTATGAAGATTACCGACAATTCGGAGGTGCTTGACGAATGCGAGAACCTTAAAATCCCACGAAATTCAAGAAATGCAAACAAAATTTTAGCGAAACTTGAAAGGAAGAAGAAATAAGTGTACACTGGATAATATTAAAGACGATTACAGGAAGAAAATGTCTGACGATGCTCGCAAGACTCATCTGGCTCAGTATAGTGTCTAATGGCGGGCCCTTGTGAGGAGAGCAATAAAGTTTCTTGTATCACAAAAAGCCAAAATTTTCCTTTATATTGAGCAATTATTAGTTTTACAAGAAGGGCTCTCATTAACCGAGTTATTGATCAACACTCGCCTTCTAAATTTTAATCAGAGGGGATTTGTATTTCACATTATTCTCGTTACACAAACGCATGAGAAGACTGTGGTGAATACTTTTTTGTGCGATGGTTCGATCCTTGCGTGACCTTTGTATTCGCACGCAACATTTCACTCACGCATGCAAAAACAATTACCACAAACATACACTTAGGTGAGGTTTCCTGGTAAACAAACAAACAAATAAGCTGCAGACCTAATCATAATTGAAATATGACATTTTCTTGTTATTAGTTGTGAAACTAATACACACCAGTTTTAATGGAAACATACTGAGCCTTATCTAAATCTTAAATACAATTAAATTTCCTTAAATTCATAAGCGTGTATTTACTAGCCCCTACATAATTTGAGACAGGTTTAGAACTTTTGCCTGTTACTTTATAAACGTGCATTTCTGTGTAACAAATCAACCTAAATGAATCAATATTTCTGTATACACACTTGGTATGCTCTACACAATTCAAATGAACGTATTTTAAAAGCGCAGAGCGTTCTTATACAAAGTTATTTCTGCGCCACGCGGTATTATGGTGATATGAAATAGGCCACATGCGATGGCATTACATTTTAACATGTCTAAAAATTTGTGAGGCTAATTTTTGCTCACAATTACCACATTCTAATAAGTTTTAACACGAGGTGAAACGGGCTCTGGCAACAGACCATGTTATAGCAACTTAGGAAGACAAGTTCTCATAAAAATATATATCCTACCTTACAGTAAACTGTACACAATTTACAACAAACGTCTTCTGAAAATATTTTTAAACAATTCACTCAACACGCGCAAGACCGGATTTCAATTGTTTTGTGTGATAGACTGGAAATATAAATGGACTCCACGCCTGGCGATTCTGAGGGACAGATTTTATCGTCAATACTGTTTTCATCTGAAAAGTACGGGGATGGTCCTGTTGTCATAACAACACCAACATAGGCCGCCCGCGCTTCTGTCAACAAGGTTTCAGGCTTTACATTATTATTGTATCACACAATCTAAATGAACAACTGTATCTCAGATCGTTCCTGATTGACTAGAATTGGGGCATATGAAATAAACACGCACTTATAATTGTATTATTTCGATTGCCCGTGATGTCTGTCTTTTGTACAGGTACATCTGTTGCGTAGTAAATCGACTGAAGAAGTACCACATGACAGGGAAATAGCAGGAGATTTGATAGGCACACACTAATAGGTTCTTTTGTTATAATATTAAATAGGCTCGAAAAGATTTGGACATTTTAACATGAGGACAGAATGTTTCTTCAAAACTTTGGTTACATACCTACAAATTCACACGGAATTAATAAAAAGTAATTCTTGATCAGCTGAAGGGCGGAAATGAAAATGCTCCTGCAAATTTTCTAAATATTTCTGGTCTTGTTCATAAAGTTTTGTGGAGGCAAAAACACAAACCGACTTTAAACATAAAAGAATAAAATATTGTAGTATTTCTGCATTACAAAATATCAATACGACCTGTAGCCGAAGTTTCTGCAGTAGAGTTTATACGTCAGTTTAATTTGCAGACGACATCGGAGGCATTTCAGTTACAGCTATTTCTCATTATCATTTACTCTTTCAAGTCATTTATATGTAAATCACTGGAAAATTTACAAAAACTCCACAATCAACAATTTTCAGAAATAAATTTCCTTCTTACCTCTTTATAGAAACGAACTTAAAAAGAGGCTACGAACTACTGTCTAAGCATCTTTTGCCAGAGAAAAAAATTAAATGTGTTAAATAGACAGATTTTTTTCTTTGGAGAAAAATACAAAATTTTAAATGTGTTAAATAGACAGATTTTTTCTTTGGAGAAAAATACAGAATCTAAACATGCCAGATTATTTCCTGGAAAAGTGGTGTTAAGTGTAAAGTTGGAGAGAGGAAAAAAAAAAATGTTCATTTAACAGATTTTGCTCAAAAAACAAATTTCCTCTAGAAGTAAATCTGCCATGCTTAAATTCCAACAAAATCCTTTCTCTCATTTCTGAAAATAAATTCTGCCATTTCAACCCCCTTCAACAAATTTTCATGCTATATTCATAGATGTTTCTTATTGTTACAATTTGAGCTCATAGCATATCTTAGCAATCACGTTGTCAGTGAAGCAGTAATTAACATTTTCAAGATTATTCCGCAGAAACACGACTTAAGAGGTTTAATAGTTCACTCAAACGTTTCCTGGTGATGCCTGATTACCACCTGGTGACAAAACCCGGAATTATCCACCTCTGCTTCGTGCATTATGCATCATGCACATTCCGACACCAAATTTGCATGTGGTCATGGTGTTGCGGGCTGGTCCTACTTATCTCGCTTATAATCAAGTTGCAGTAGAAAACTATAAATGCTTTTCGCGTATCATAAAACTCTTTTCGCCCCTGCGACGAACGTTCTCACATGGTCGTAACTCATTCTGGTACTGCTTCTGTTAAAAGAATGCTTTCTCAAGATGGAGGATTATTGAGAATGACTTGAGTAAAAATGTTGATAAATAAACGATCTTATACTATTTAAAAGTACGTCTACTATCACAGCATTTCCGTAGAGTGACTGAGAAAAACCACGGAGACCTTCAAGACGAGAAATTAAGCCGGTAACAAGAGAACAAGAGGACGGAGTCCTAACCACTTAACCCCTACGTTATGACTTTAGTAGTTTTATTGATTTTGAAACCCGATAGAAAAGTGAGCGGTTCGGAGCAGGGCGTAGAACAATCACGAGGGAAAAAAGTTGCATCAGTGTTATTTATACACAGATATAATCAATAAAACCGCCTAGTCATACGAAATAAAATTTGTGATTGAAGTAAAATACAGATGTCTCTTTACGTAGCTCTCATTTGAATCCAGAGTTTCTACTGTTTGTGTGCAGTGGCTGTTTTAAAAAAAATTTACTGCCCTATAAAATAGTACTAAAATTAAGTTTGCATAAGGCTTATTCTGTGGAACACGAGATTAAAATTGTACAGTTACCGGAGCCACGTTAAAAAAGACAATGATTAAACTAACCTTGGCGTTTTGCGTCCTAAACACACAGCAGCCTGTGTTTTAGGATACAAACTACTTCTAAATACGTTTATAAAAAAATCCAACGTAAAAATTTCACGCGATTTAGTAACATTATTTACTATTGAGTTTATAGTTTAGATGCGTCATGTTTGTGTTAAAATTCATGGATAGTCATTCATCTGATCACAGACGCAGACACACCACACATCACAACTCTTGAATAATGAACAACTGACCTAAATATGCAAAATACTATGAAGATCAAATGGAACACCTACAAAAGAAATCTACAAAACAAATAAATCAATAAAATGTTGCATTAATAAATATATATTAGTTTTAAAGATGAAAATAACAATAAAAAACCTGAGGATGATGCAATAGCATCGAAACATGTCGTAAAATAATAAGCGCTGAAAATGTAACATCGTAATAACTATGAAAAGCGCTAAATTTTAATTTTAACAACAACATTTTAAAAAACTAAGTTTGTGTATAGACTGAAATAATAAATAAATATATACTGAATTATTTACTATTTTACGTCACACAACTAGCATATTTTTCGATAGCCGTGTTTAAATTGTTCTATCAGGAAAATTATACGAAAGAGTTACATAGTGTTTAAATAATTACCTCGTTTCTTATATTTACTTGCTGTGTTGACTGTATCTTGTTCAGTCACTGTTACCTATTTTTAAGGATGTCTTGTTATTTCTTCCTATGTTTGTATCCCCCTTAATAAAGGAAAAGTGGAATCGCGGAAATTATAATATTTAAAATATTTCCTTTTTGTCCATATTTTGTGGTATTTAAATTTGTAAATGTTTTCTGGGTTTTTTTATGGTTTATTGTTTTTTATTTAGTATTATTATTTTATCTTGTATGTTGTTTATGTATTTTACCATAGTTATTGACTGCTGTTTTTGTGCCTGACTGTAATTAGCCTTGTTTGACTGTTGACATGCAGACTAATAAATTAAATGAATTATTATTACCCATTGGATGAAAAGTATAAATTATAAACCTATAACAAAATACAAAATACTCCATACATGTGATAATTATCAATGTTAAAGTGTCAAGTATTTAAAATGAGTAACTCTACTAAGTTACGATTGTGAATAACAGTTTTAACTTCGTTTAGACGTTTTTATTGCAGGTTATTTGTTAAGGAAGATTAAGACACAGAATCTGAATAGCTTGTGTATACAAAAGCTTAGCTCTGCAGTCATAATCAGCGAAATCCAGCTTTGATCTATGCAAATACGAAATCATGTTTCGCAACACAAACTTGGAGAAACTTCGCTTCTTAATTCCACTAAGCTACAAATCTGTGTCAGGGTTTTGTATATCCTCAGTGGTATTTATCCTCAAATGACACACAGATAAGTATCACAGCAGCAAACTTAAAGACGAACAGACTACTTAATTACAAATCTGCAGACAACTGGCGAAAAACTAATTAAGTTATCTGGTTCAGCGTCTTTCTTACGCTCAAAAAACTGGAGCAGAAATTCCAAAAACACTTTCAAAACTGCTCCGCATGGCCTTAATGTTAAATATGTGTAATATAACATTGCCAGAATCTGCGATTCAAATAGTGGAAATTACGCATAAAATAGGCTAGAAATTTGTTATTAATGTACGGTTCCTCTTTGTCTTACCATATGAGCTGAAGCATCGCCCTGATGACGGAGGCAGTATGACCTCTGAAACGTTGGTTAACATCGACCAGACTACACAGCGCAACAACCCAGAAGACAGAAATCTTCATACTCTGATGACGGAGGCAGTATGACCTCTGAAACGTTGGTTAACATCGACCAGACTACACAGCGCAACAACCCAGAAGACGGAAATCTTCATATTCTGATGACGGAGGCAGTATGACCTCTGAAACGTTGGTTAACATCGACCAGACTACACAGCGCAACAACCCAGAAGACGGAAATCTTCAATTGAAGGAAAGTTGGGGCCAAAAGTTCTTCCTACAATTTATTGGAGTCTATAAACCAAAACTGTCGACAGAAGGGCTCTGCCGAATAGTCAGCATCTTGCTTTGTACTCAAAAGATACCTGGGTCGCGTTTGTCCTTTTCCCTTCAGACAAATGCCTTGATAATAGTGACTTAAATTAGGCCACGACCGATTTCCTCCATACTATTTCCAATCCATTAATAGTCCTATCAATCGACGCTGTACAGTCTGAGCTACTAACAGCGTCGTTAAATGAGCCACGCCCTGTGGGAAAAATTCAGAGTTAGCGAATGCTAAAATTCAGTGGTTTTATTTACCATTATGCTTTAAGAAGTCAAAGAGTAGATTGGTTCGCGTCAGATTCACGTTCCGGTCTCTTTACCAGCGGAAAATATCCTCCAAGGCCAACTGGCTGAAACACTCTAGGCGCCCTGGAACGGAACTCCGTATGAAAAACCCCTGTGACGGAAGGGATTCAAACTCCTGCCATCCAGCCCAAATTCCATCCACTTCATTCCGCATCACTGCAACTAATTTCTTGTTCCATACACGGGATAAACACTCACCGAACAATTCAGTCTTACGTTTTAGTGTCAGTAGAAACGGAGCGTAACTTCTGGAACATCCGGTACCCTGCTAATTGCTTGGGACAGGAAGTTCGAAGTACTGAACATCCCTAACAAGAGATCAGTTCAGTCACAAGTAAAATTTCCATCTTCTTCAAGCACTGCTACAAGAACATTTAATCAATTGGGCCCCATTCAGTCTCATATTGTAACCTTAAGAATTGCTCCAGAAGGGAATTAGTCTATTATTTTAATGAACCCATAATACCAGAGCTACAACTTCCGATCCTGGTAATTAGTACTGCGTATCAAACGGGTATCAGTTTTTAAATGCCCCTCCCCCCTTGTTTTATGACGCACTGGCAGTAATTAAGCAACTTAATCTGTATGTAATCCTAAGAACCAATCCCCTGTTAGCGCGTACATTCGGCTACCGTGTCTTATGGAATCCTACTTATCCGTTCTTTAAAAAATTGGGAATCTGTTTATTTAACTGTTTAAAGCCCAATGGTAACTATATGTACCACTTGCTTCAAAAATCAACTTTTTCATCTTGTGTTTGTGTGTTTCGTATGATTCTCACTGTAAACAGTTGTTATTTTCCTTAACACCATTAACCAGTCGATCTTTGTAATGGTGGAGTGTTGCGTTTTCTTTGCGGTACGGACTGAATAATTAAAAATTGTTTAGGAATTCTTCTCCTGCTTCAAGGGGTTAATAACAATTCATCCGTACATAATCAAACAAGTATAGTGCAAGCATTTGTTTTTTTTCCACAAAACACACTTACGGATGTGTAAAACATTTACACAATCTACGAAATTAAAAAAAAAATCAAAGAGAATAAAGTTACTCAAAAACGAAAAATACCTGTAACCAAACTTACGGAACAAAATTCCGAAATTTCTCCCAAAAGTGTTTTCTTCCTTAGTCTATTTATTTAAATAAGCACCTATATATATATATATGTTATAAAAATTAATAATAAAGTATGCTGTAAAATCTTCCAGCCTTGCATATTAGGCTAATCGCTTTGCATTAAACTGCTTTAGATCGTCACGAAAAGTGAATGATTTTCCTTTTTTATTCCGAAGGAATTCTCTATCTTCCATGTTACAGCGTTTCTTACGGTAAACCATTTCTGTTCACCGCGTTCCCCTTTCAAAATTTATTCGCTTCCCTGCAGTTAAGAGCGGCAGTTATCCCACCAAGAAACGTATAGAAGATTGCAGTTCCTTTGCAAGTCTTTTAGACATTTAAAAGTTTTAAAGACTTTCCCGGAAGGTAACACGGGCATCTGGTTATCGGGCCATGAGTTTTTTTTTAATTATAGAAATACTTGCTGCAATGGTTGTCAACGAACATAAAGCGAAATTATATTAATGTTCGGGAAAAACTGATTTAAATATTAAACACTTCCACATTTCCACAGAGTAACAAGCACAGATTCGTTCTGCCCATGATCGACAGGTAGGGTACTCAGTTCAAGCCTCGGCCCACGAACCGTGATATTGTGACAAGTGTATTTCTTCAGGCCCTCCATGTCCGAATATGATGTTGAAGTCTTCAACGATGGTTTCCTTCCATTTGTCATCGCATATTAAACCCTCTCGTCCTGTGACCCACACGTTCTATCAGACGTCAAGTGATATTAACAGTTAAAGCAGGCATTAAGTAACTTGTGAATAAAGTAACCAACCAACACACACTCAGTACTTCACCCACTCAGAGCTTCAATTTACAGCGACTATGGGATAACACTGTGCTCAGACTTGTCATGACGTAGCGTTACGTAAGCGTATGTAGCACAAATTACACCACTCAATTTCCGGGTTATATTTTCGTGCATTGCCTTGTGTTTAAATGTTAGTCGACTATTATTTTCGATATGTTCATAAACCTGAAACAATGTTCTTTCTTTCATGTTTATTCTTGGGGGACACGTTCCTGTTTTCCTCGAGATAAAGCAGGACTGAACGTTAAACTATCTAGATCTTCTGTGGAGATCTAGAAAGCGCCTTCATTGTGTTGTTCGAACCTGGGATCTTCTGCGTATGAAGTCACAACGCGATACATCTGACGTTCTCAGTTAAATTTCACGTTGGGAACATAGTTATCAAGTAATCAGCGATATTTTTAAGAGTTATGTTTGTCTTCACGGTGATTGAATTCGTGAAGAAATTTTACTTTTTTGTGCGGACTTACTGAGGTGTCAGCTACCCGCACAACGAATGCTGTAAGCATCTTTTGTGTGCGTTAACGTACAAGCTTCATGCAGACTCCTACAGGAACAAACATGACCGGTTATGTAAATTCAAACTGACACAAACATGCAGAACCACTCCGACCAGCAACAACACAACACGGAACACATCTCCAGAACACTTCCCGCTTGATATCATTGTGCCGTTCCACAGACGTTCTGTTTCATGAGTGTTATTGTTCCGAAGTTTGGGAACGACCACTGGACGATGAGGGAAAAGTTCGTCATCGCATTGAAGAGTGAAGTAGTATCCCCGTTTTAATATGAATTTCTCAGTATCACTTACAACATCCAATTTCTTTCGACTGCTCCCTAATTGGTTCATTATATAAACGGTTTCTTCTTGAGGCAACCACCTCGTAGAATCTCTGCATTTATAACAGAAGACAGTCATCGAGCGTAGTACTGTGCCAGTTTGACTGAGTTCGATAATTTTCGTATTTCAGTATGGTTAAACATTTTTTATATAAAATAGGCCTACTCCAATCTGCATCAGTGTCTTTTAGGTTGTCTCTTCGTTTTGAATTCCTCCAACCACGACTTAATTTGCATTTCTTAGTCGCCTTCGTCTTCCTGCTACGTCACTAGTTCCAATAGTAACGCCATCTATCTTAAGGTCAAGTATCCTCTTCAGTATTTTCTCACAAACACCCTCAAACCAGGTGATATATCAGGTTCTCACGGCGTCAAGTATAAGTTTTATAAGTATATATTAAATCTTGTCCGTCTAATCACAATAAATTCTTATTAAATATTAAACAGACTGATATAAAAACAACAAAACGTTTACCCACACTAAAAGTCACATTGAGCATGATGTATATATACAGAACAACATCGAGTGTGTTATTAAAAATGGAATAAAAATCTGAAAAAGAACATCATTTGATATCTGGTAAAAATCTAATAAAAAATGCACGCTAGCATAATGTATGAAAATTGTATTTGAATTATTTATCGTTTTGAACCTTTATATAATTATATACACCTGAGGATGGTTCTTTTAGGAACTGAAACATGTCGTGAAACATGAAAAATGATGGTCTAATGTAAATCGAATATTTCGATAAAGAACATCATTTAATATTTTAAATGTTAATTATTGTAATATTTTAATATTTAATAAGAATTTATTGTGATTAGACGGACAAGATTTAATATATACTTATTATATCACAATATGACGCAACTTTACCATCTTATAAGTTTGATAGTTTTCTGAGATGTGCCATATAATCTGATAGAAGTTTGCCCATGTTTCGTAAGTATTTAATACACCGATCATCAGGGCGACAAATAAGACTTAACTCATCTCAGAAGACATTCATCTTCACCCGCGAATTATGATCTCTCTCGGTAGAGGTTTGAAAGATCTACTGAAATATTCTGCCCTCTTAAACGCGCCCAGACAAAAACCTATTAATATCATACGCACCGTGTCCCAAATGTCTCTTTGTTTTTGATTAGGCCGTCCGAAACTTTGTTAAACTGTTACAAGGCTGTGGTGTCACAAGGAAATTTTACAAACAGCAATGGTCTTTGTTTGCCTTTTGTACGATGTCCCACACGAGAGACTTGTGCAAATTGTTTCTATGCGTCGTTTCTAAACACTGACGTCCATAATGCGTTGGTGACAGGCTTTAGTTTCCCTCTTTTCAAAACATTAAAATCCTTCATAAGGCCATCCGCGTGTCCTAATTTTCATAACTCAGAAGACAAAAGGAATCTGGACTTAGGTCAGTATTTCGGATTTCTGCAGACAAATTTGTTAAATCAGTCTTGTTTAACAGAGACATAGGAACAATACGGGATTCATGTCCCTAACGCTCTGCAAACAATTCCATGTTAATCTTTAGTATTCGCTTTCCCCACGGCGTGAAAGACTTTTAATACTGACGTATTTTGTGTGTTTACGGGGCGTGAAGACCACTTTATTTAACTGAGAACTTTGCTTAATACGAAGGTTATTTTCTTATATTTGTTAACATATAAGAGGTGATTTTTTTAAAAAATTTAGATTTAATTGTCTAAATACAATTGACATAAATCAATTCGAGTAGATGCACTGTTAACCGGTAGGTATAAGACGTGTGTAACTAATAATCCGTTCTGGCTAAGTAATTTTTCATTGAATTTGGTATTTTAGTTAAATCAGATGTTATTCAACTACGATATAACAAACTGATGGGATATTATTCCTTTTTAATGGCCCTGAAGAGTGACCTGTAAAAGGCGATGCAGGAAGCCGCTGCGACCTATTTCGAATTATTCGTCTTTGGAACTGAGGAAAACCACAAATAACCTTGAAAGAGAAGGTACGTTGATCTAGATGAGAGAAACCTACGGAAGAGAAACTGGACATGTTATATCTGATGTTACAAAACACAGGAATTCATGTCTCCCTCCTGAAATATCTTTCAAAAATTCAGTCCCGTTCAAATTATGCCTCGTAAACACTACACATGAAGCCCTAATCATTTAAAATACCTTCGCTTCAGACCAGCCAAGTGCAGGATCAGAGATAAATCCCGTAACTTATGACCGAATATATGATCCTGCTTGGTCAGGGGTAACGCTCACCTCATGAGGAGTTGATAGATGATTATGGAGCAATGGTGGAAGGAAGATTAACAGGCGAAACTAAAGAGAACGTTATCCAGTGCCACTTCGTCCACCAACAGACTCACTTGAAGTCTCCAGCTCTAAATATATAAATGTTTAGTTAATATCTGTACATATTTTATTTAGAAATGTGTTTCAAAGACCTTTGTCACTAATGAGACAGATATTTCGTATTTCTTGCGTTTTTCTTATTAGAAGGACGAAATTCTGTACACAACTACAGTTTGAAGATTCAAAAGTCTATATAAACGAAAATATATTAAAAAAAATCAACAACGAAAGTATGGAAAACATAAATAATGGCGTGTTTGTGACGCTGACAAATTACCTTGTGTCATTTTCGTATATGTTGTGTTTGATCGCCCCGTTAAACCACTGCTGGCACTGTTCGATGTACAACACAGAGACGCTGGCACCTCGGCACATATTGGCCAACACACGCGAACAACCCAAATCCCCCCTGCCACAGACGCGGCGTCACAACAACTGAAATGCGTGGCGGCCTGGTCATGCCACTCTCCCCTCCACCTGGTCGGCAGTGGCCTTCATTTCTTCAGTACCTCCACTACACAACGCTCAGGGAGCAATGAGCCACGTTGTCTGCTACCTCCACGTCTTCAGCACAGAGTTACGTCTCACTTCTTGGTTCATGGCTTGTCTTCTGGTCTGGCAGAAGTTTACCAAAGTTTCAGAGGCCCTTGTCTCAGCTCCCTGATGACGGAGGCAGCAATGACTCTGAAACTTTGGTCAACTTCTACCAGACTACACACCGCTACAACCCAGAAGACAGCCATGTTCCGACCCAACGCCATGGTAACCTCAAATCCTATCCAACAACTTTTATGTTTAAACAAGCGCACTCTTTCAACGGAGACGCGCAGGTACGCAGAGCGTTTCGACTTCAGGTCACTTTAATTCTTTCCATTTCTATTAAAAGACAAAAATCTCCCTGACTGTTATCTCAAGCAGTGGTAATTCGACCTGGGGTACGTGTACCCCCGGGGGTACGCGAAGACATCTTAGGGGATACGTGAAATTTAAAAAATATATATATTATTTTATGATAAACACTGAATAATCAGTAATGTAATTTAATTAATTTATTTTAGATGTAGATTATATACTATGCATAACTTGAATTATACACCAACAACTTTGGGGGTACAAAGTTGAAGAGAAATTATATTTGGTGGTACGCGAACAAAAAAGGTTGAATACCACTGCTCTAAAATATCACGCCGTGCGGGCGTAGGGGCGAGAGGAGATATAGCTCCACACATTCTGAACCTCCTTGGTCATTTTACTCCCTGGTAAGGAGCCACTGGTGGGACTCAGAGCCGGTCTGGACCATGACAAAGAGATGAATCCTGAGTAATTTTTATTATTATTATTATTATTCAATAAATTATATAATTAACGAGACAATTATCTGCATGCGGAAGGTGATAAATGTATATGCCTTTTCTTAATAAGGTGTGATTTTTTTATATAAAATTTAAAAGGTATTTTGCACTGTTAGGGAACTACGTTTCAAGCCTGCTACATCTGAATGGCTGAAGCTGTCAGTAATTTCTGCATGACTGCGCCCAAAAGCAGCAGCACTCCGACGTGAATTACATTGGACGCCAAATACCGTTCATGCAAACTATCAAGAGATTGTGATCGTTAGCGTTATGGTCCATTGCTGAATGATTCACGCGGTGCAGGTACGCACATCACGCGTCACAACACATGCTTACACGCATCGCGCAGTTGTGCCAGTGGAGTTTCGCTTCACCGCACGACATTAAATTATTTACACTAGAAAACAATTAAAAATCGCACGTTCTGTCTCTCCTTCCCCTTATCTGTACATAGGACACGCGAGTTCCGTAAATCATGGAGCATAGACAACAGCTTCTTGAGATGTTGACAGTCTCTCAGCCGGTAATAACACAAAGTTTAATTACCATATTCACAAAAACTCGTAACTGGATCTAGAGCCAGTTGAATCCAGTCTAAAACGTCCCATCCTACTTCATAAAGATCCATTTTAATCTTCGGTTTCCAGACTGATGGTCCCATATGACAGATCGGTCTAACAAATAAACAAACCGAACACGTATCTCAGAACTTCACAATTAATTTTACACTGAAGTGAATTGTTTATTTGTGTGGTTCATTTACCAACGCTGTCAGTAGTTCACCAGAGTACATACGGTTGAATGACAGGATGATTCATGAATAATGAATTGGAAAGAACGCGTATCAGATAGGTGCAAACACAAGATGAATAAGATTTGAGGTTCTCAGTTCGGGCGAGTATGAAGATGGCTGTCTACCGAGTTGTTTCACCGCGAAGTCTGCTAGTAGCTTACCGACGTTTAAGACTTGTAGTAGACCTCAAGTCGCGTGCTTTGTGCCAATAGATTGCCTGTTGAATATGATACCTTAATAACCATTGAAGTATCGTATTGTTAATTGTAACACGGAGTGGGTCGGATTATATCATCGTACGAGTGAAGGAAAGTAAATTTTACACAGACTGATGACTGTAATAGTCAGCGACAGAACAATTTCGGTACAAAATCAGCTTTTAAAGTGATTAAAGAATGAAACAACCAATCCGCATAGAGGGTCATGACACGGACCACACCTGTCAGATACATTTAGTTTTCTAGCAAACCAATCACAACTATCCATCCGATCGATATCGTCAATTCCAGAAGACCAGCCTCCAGAGAGTCAATACATCGCAATTAATTATGCATTAGCTTCTCTGTTTTATCTGTCACGGTTTTTGGACATTAACGTTGTGTTACAAACTTAGAGCCGATTTAAGTAAAGACAAAATCCACTTGTTACAATGAAGTCTCATTAACGTACAAAAAAAATAGATACATGAACCATCAAAACTGGATAAGTGATGAAGTAAACTAACTTAAAACGAGGAAGATTAAAAATTACCACTGGACTCCGTCTCTGGCCACTTTAATCCAATTCGCAGTTAAGTAGAGATCTGTGCTTTGATTTCATAATGTTCATGGTTGAACGGCCTTCACTATTCAGTATAACCTCTTTCCGTAACAACGCGGGCACCAAAAAGAAGTCTTGGCGCCCGCGGGCACCGCGTTGGGGACCACTGTAGTAATGCATGCGAGACAAATGACGATAACAGTCCTCTGAATTCGATGACGTCAGGCACGTATCTTAGCAACCATACTACAAACTGGTCCATAATTCACGATGCAAGTCAATGCGATCGTGAAAAATGTTCGACGGCAGGAATCGGGTGACACAGAATCCGACTATTCTTCAAAGAACATATCATCAGCCATGATGCGAAATAAATATTTCCCCAGGATTTGAACCCATGACAAATTTCCCAAATTTTTGTGGACAGTAAGTAATGACTCGGAAGTATTTGATGAGTTTCGACCTGAAAACGCGTTAAAAGTTCCAGAGACGACGCACAGTCGTGAATTATCACAGGCTTGGGTCATGGCAACCGATTGTATACTATGTGACGTCCATATGTCGCTGCTTAAGTCTCGACAAAAGGAGATGGACGTTTCCCCGTGGCCGGGCCAATGAAGAGATTCTTTCACGGTGCTTCAAACTGTGTCCACCTGGACGAACCGGTTTACTTAGTTATCTTTGCCCACTTCTCCCACCCCTCTCTGAACTCTTGAACGACTTCCCCAGTCGCTGGATTTTAGAGGCTCTTGGTCACACCAAAACTTCTCGAGGCGAGCGAGAACTACAAAGATTGTTACATACAATGACCAAACGTCCCACTACTGCTACGTATCTGGATGTCCTGTGTCCGGAGACGGATTATACTGGCAATGTTCCTCAATTAGTGTGCCTTTAACATTATGAGTTAATTAAAATGTTTGAATGTATTTATACATATTTAAGAATAGTCCTTAAAACGTGGTGATATCTTACTCTGTACTGTTTCATGTCACAGGACTGTGCAGGTATTCCTTTCTTAAACGCTTCTTATCTCAATATTTTTATCTTTCTTCATATGTTACAAACGTCGGCTTTTTAGAATGGGTTTCATAGTCTTAACATTTTAACATAAACGTCAGATTATCTAGTTTTCTTGTAACTAAGAAAAGTTGATTTGATTGTGTTTATAAAGCGATGCTTGATTTGAATCGGGGAGGGGGGAATTGGTGGTGAGTGATGCAACTCTTGCCCGAAGCCGGAAGGTGTCAGTTGCTTTCCGGTTTATCAGTGAACGCAGTGAAAATAATTGTAAAATTTTCAAAGACCGAGAGAAATCCATGGCAAACCCCAGCCCTAATACGACATTTAATTGTGACGTTTGCCACCTGCGGATTACAGATGACGTGGGGGCAAAGTCACCTGCAAAAACAAACTGATTATAATTCCTTCTTTTTTAACAAACAAAAGTTTAGGCCTGCATGTTGTACGCTCCGTATATCCAATCAGTCCCAGTTCTGTGCCTCATCCCCCATCGCCAAGGAAAGCATGCACGATACAAAACAGTTGTAAACACTAGAGCGTCAATATTTACTGAACGCTATCGCCCATGGTCTGTTCCAGGAAGCCTCGCACACACTTAACCTGCTCCCTTAACCCGCTGATTTTCGTAATGGTGAGGTGTAGTGTTTTCTTCGCGGTACGGACTGAATTCGTAAATAATATTCATACGATCTTCGCCTTCAAAGGGTTAACCAGCTGATGTTCGTAATGGTGAGGTGTAGTGTTTTCTTCGCGGTACGGACTGAATTCGTAAATAATATTCATACGATCTTCGCCTTCAAAGGATTAAACTCCAAAACAGTTTCACCTTGGGTGGTTTTCTTGGCGTAACTGTTAACTGCTTAGAATTTATATGATTAAATTATGACACAATTATGAGTTACAAACGCGGAAGAAATGTAAGAAAGATGACGTGGCCGATTTTAACGGGACGTCCCAGAACTTGCCTCGTGGGCTAGGAATATCACTGAAAATCTCAATTAGGACTGTCTGTTTTCAGGACTTGGAAATACTCGAAAACAAACGAATGATAATAAACGCTCCCGTATTCATAGTGCGGCTTTGTGACTCGCTCAGCTGGCTAATAACAGAGGTCGGCTAGTAATTCGTAACGATCAGCTCACCATTATTCGATATGTCGACATTAATTCAACCTGGCACATAACTGTTCAATACAAGAACGTAACATGAATAAAACACGAGAGAATCGTCTCCATCTGTCCGTCTCTTCGTCTGCGAGCATTTATCAGCGTTGATGTTCATCAAGACAAGACAGAAACGAGAGAGAACGTAAGAGGAGAAAAGCAATAACACATGAGATCCGAGGTTTTCACGGCGGTGAAGATGAATATGTTATGTAAGACTTGAGGTTCTCACAGCGGTGAGTATGAAGATTTCTGTCTTCTGGGTTGTTGCGCTGTGTAGTCTGGTCGATGTTAACCAACGTTTCAGAGGTCATACTGCCTCCGTCATCAGGACGATGAATTCATGACCTCTGAAACGTTGGTTAACATCGACCAGACTACACAGCGCAACAACCCAGAAGACAGAAATCTTCATACTCATCGCCCTGATGACGGAGGCAGTATGACCTCCGAAACGTTGGTTAACATCGACCAGACTACACAGCGCAACAACCCAGAAGACGGAAATCTTCATGAATATGTTATTCTGGACTTCGGCGCTTTGTGTAGAATCGTCGATAGATGTCAACGTTTCGGAGAAACTTACTGTCTCCATCTTCAGGGTTGAAGTGGTGATGCAGGGAAGTAAAGGGTTTAAAAAGGGATTACAGGAAGGGGCGGCCGACGTAACAATTCTGATTAAAAATAAATGTCGGTTTTACCAACTGAAGAACTAAGTTATTTTTAAATGTAAAAATACGGATAAAAGCAGATAACATGTACACAAAAGCAAACAAAACAATTTAAAACGAAGGGGAGAGCAACAAATATTTGTATAAAGAAAATTATAAGTAGGCCTATTATGAAAAAAAAGAGAGGAAAATAAAAATAAAATTGTCCTCGTAGGCCGGTTCACTTTGCAGTGAAAAACTCCAAATCCTCTCACTTCTTCCTTCAGATTGTACATTTGACTGCTTCCCCTAGGTGCAGATGTTCAGGTAAAATAAAGGTGTGACCTGCAGGTGGTATAGAGCGGCTCGACACTGACGGTAGGGGAAAATAGGGACCGCTGTACACCCAGTTGCAGGCTATCGTGACAGTGTGAGTCGTCACCATTGCCCTGACAACGCTGTTACATTTCGGTTTGTTTTAGATTTGTAACAGTAATTACAAAGGACGCGTTTTGACAAATGTACCGAACACTGATAAATACGGATGCGTCTCTCTTAAAGTAAAATCCGCATTTTAATTCAACAGGAAATAATTTGTTTCATATTTTTACCCCTTGCCTTCTTTCTTCCTTTCCTCTGTCCCCCATATTTCTCTCCAATTTCTATTATTAAAAAAACGAAGATGGTTCTTTTCATAAAACATCTGTGTGACTTCTTAATTTATTTAACTGCCCTTTTCAGCTGCGTTGGTTGCATAGCATGAAGTGGAAATAAACATTTTAAGGGACTGTAGTGACATTTGCCTAAATAGACTGAAGAAAACCATGAAAATCAAAGTAATCCGCCACTGGGCCTGTAATCTACGCAGGGACCGCGGCGTAGGAACCAGCCAACCGCAAAGTTCAGCACAGAACATGAACCAGGAATCGAACCGTTAACCAGCGGCTTCAGTGCTGAATTATCACACTACAGTGACTGGACGGTCAGGGAGTCAATCTCGGATCAGCGCCACTTCGTCCAGAACGTCTCTGATGCCAAACACCACTTCCTGGCCGAGATATTTGCTTTCGTGGGTTCAGGTAGCACTGTGAGCATGACCGGTCACTTTTATCATTGGATCATGAACAAAAAACTACGTCATCAGTGATCAAAGAGACCACCCAATTTTGCATCTCCCGATAAACGGATCACGAGATCGAATATCCCATGAGACACTTCATCGCAAGCCTTTGGGGTCAGGAGAACCGCGTTCCACGAATCCCTACATAATAATTAAAATACTACATGAAAATACCCGTTGAAAATTAACGGGAAATCATTAATTTTGTACCTTCATCCTCCCTTCCTTTATTTTTGATCCTTTCGTACCTTTAATTTCTTCAGAAATACATCTGAGAACCAAAAAAAAAAAAACACAGTCAACGAGATACAGAGTAGCAAACTTTATGGGCGTGGTAAATAAAATTACCACCGGGCTTCAGAGAGTTAACATGTGCCACATTAAACAGAAAAACAAAGATGTTCTTGGGAGATATTCTCTTTGCAAGAAGAGGTTAGGTTTCCAGCACCTCCAACAGCTATCACAGCAGCTGTCATCTCCATCCTTCGCCCTTTCGTCCTATAAATAGGATGTCTAGTTGTCAGATAAACTGTTTGCAATGCTTCATCCGGCCCTCTGGCTACACTGCGATCGCACGAAGCTTCTGTCTTCTCTCACTGGGTTCGGAATGGGGGGGTTTCCCCGTTAATTCTTCAACGGGCAAGCGATAATGACGAAGTGATGTCCTTTGTTAATTCCATGCCAATAAAACTCGAGATTCAACTCTTCTGCTACCGTTAATACGATTCAAAACCACTTCCATCGAGTTCACATCCCGAAAACTTATTCTTTTAAGATTCATTTTAATATTATCCTCCACAATTCTCGATCTTACAAGTAGCTGCATCATAAAGACGATCACTCATCTCCCTGATGGGGGCAGCAAGGACCTCTGAAACGTGGGCAAACGCCTACCAGTCCACACGGCGCTACAAGCCAGAAGACAGACATCTATCGTCATATTTATTAAGTACTCGTCTTCCTACGTCCTAGAAAACATTCCCTAGAACTTACTTGTTAAGAAGTGCCATGCCACATCCAGGGTTATATCTGTAGTCCATAATGGTGCAGACAGGAAGACACAGAAGTTACCTCGTACTGACTGACACACTTTAGAACTTACTTGTTGCGGAAATGCTTTGATCTGGGCGACACTCGACTGTCACCCTTGATGCAAGTCTTAACTTCAACTTACCTGTAACACACAAGAAGAGACAAATTTTACAGTCCACAAGAAATTAAACATTTTATATGTTTATTTTAGCGAATACGGTCCACACTTTGCCCATTAGTAATTGACGACATATTTTTTTTAAAAAAAATTAATATTTATATATTATCAGTTCTACCGCGTGTTACAGCGTAATACAGGGAAGAAAATAATTTTAATGTCTTGGTCTACAATGTTCTTTTATAGCTCAAACAACCATAATTTCGACAGAAATTATCGGCCGAGTGGTTAGCACTCCTACTTCGTATTCAAGTATAAGCCCGAAGACGCTGTCCTGACAAAGGTTTCTCGTGGTTTTTCCGAGTCCCTCAAGAAAGTTCGGTGGTAGTGCCTTAAATTAGGCTACGAACACTATATATTTCAAATCCATTAATTATTCTATAATTCGATAATCTATATTCCTGAGCTACTGATAAAACTGTTAAATAAAATACCAAAAAGAACTTTCTGAATTTTTATTTAATCAACTGTCTCGCGATTGAACGGAATGACACATCCTAATGTTACATTTTCATGGCTGTCGATATTTTAAAGTGACATGCACTCAGTTCTTTTTTCCCCTCCCAGGGATTCAAAATCGTGTCCAATGATCTTCATCAGCCAAGTGAGACGCGAACACCCTTCTACTAAGTTCCAAGCTCTTGACAAGTAAGCCTGGGCGTAAAATCAAGACAGTCTGATCTTTATCTCTCACGCACGGCGTAACACTCAAGCCGTGGCGTGTTTGAAGCTCAAAAAATAAGATACAGAGAAGCCAATGTGCAGCATCTCAGGTGCGGTGGAACGGAAGTTCCTTTGAGCAGAAGACAAAAGAGCTCATATCTACCAGGAGACAGCATCTTCGTCTGTTACGCGTTTGTAACTTCAGTAAAAGGTCTGTAAAAATCCATCCAACACCCAAGAAACTCTACGCCTGATCACTCTTTGCTCTCCGCAGTGGACTTAGTATTCTGTAATAGCTTTATCATGAACAAAAAGACATTCTTGTGCGAACAGAATTCTAGTGAATTATATACAGCGCGATCAATAATTCATAACAACTGAGTAGCCTATCAGCTTCAGTCAGGTGAAAATCCTTTACGATAAAAAGGGATAGCTCAGCTTTTCAGAAAATATTCTTTTCTTTTCCTTTCTTTCTACTCGACACGACATTCATGTGAGCAAGTCACATGGGCCGTATCATATGTGCCTTGCGTTCTGGAGAACAAAGACTATCTCTCGCGAGGTATTCCTCAGTTCAGCGCGACAAACAGTATATATATAAAAAAGCATATCCTTCCAAATCTCCGCGTATAGAGGGATAAATTGATAAATACAGCCACGGTGGTCTAGCGGTTAGAACGCTTGTAATCCTGGGGTCTCGGGTTCAATTCCCGGCGGTGCCCAAATTTATAACTTGTGTTGGGCAAGGCCGTGATCTAGGCAACACGGAGTTTTCCTCCGTGGCATCCCAACAATTACTCCATTCACACACACACACAGAAGAAGGCAATGGCAAACCACTTCTGGATCATCTGCCAAGAACGTATATGAACAGGTCCCAGTCCGAGAAAAGGATGGAAGGATCCTGTTCATATGGACCTGTCGTCAGACAGAACACTAAATAAATAAATATAAATAAATAAATAACTTCACTAACTGTTAAAAGAATACAAAAAATAACCAATAACTAAAAAATGTGTTTAACGCTGAACGCTACTGGAGGTTACCCCACTCGTTTGAACTATAAAATCCAGTCATATGTTGGCAATACTGACGGTCAGCTTCGATATTACTCCCCCGAAGTATTATCGGGGAGAGGAGGGGGAAATTCACGTTTGATTACCTACCTGTGTGCCGTCAGGTGGGGTGAACTGATAAACATGGACGCTGCACCAGCCTGATAATTGATCCTACACACTGAATTAAGCAGCAAGTAACAATAGCTTCGACTATGTGTAACGAAAGCATCTTCAGGAAATGCTTTAACCCTTCAAACGTACCACCAACTTTCCAAAACTCTATTAACCCTTTGAAGGCGAAGATCGTCTGAATATTATTTATGAATTCAGTCCGTACCGCGAAGAAAACACTACACCTCACCATTACGAAAATCAGCTGGTTAACCCTTTGAAGCCGAAGCTCGTCTTCATAACATTTACGAATCCAGACCGTACCGCGAAGAAAACACTTCACTTAACCATTAGAAGTCGAATCAGGCGGTACCACATAAGATTTAACAAAAGAACATCCCGGTCAAAGCCTTAATTATTCCCCTCAGCGTTTCGTACGGTTCTCACTGTAAACAGAGATTATTTCCTTAAACAGCGATTAACAAGTTGATCTTTGTAATGGTGAAGTATTTTGTTTACTTCGCGGTACGGTCTGGACTCTTATATACCGTCCAGATTAACTCTGCTGTTAACCGGTTTTATCAATCACTCATATACCACGCTGTATTAATGTTACAAATTTAATTTCTCATTAAACTAATCCGCAGAATGAAACAACTGAGAGTTTCATTTGATCACCACTGATTTCAAACCCATATTAATCCCTTTTAAAGCAACAACTGAGCTGTAACTATACTTCAAATATTGACAGAATAATTAAAATGCTTCTGTGGTTTATTTTAAAGAAGCCTTTAGTAACCCAGACGTTCCAAACACTAAAGAAAAATCACGGAAACCTTTAGTAATCAGTCCCCGGACCGAGATTCGAACTCTGGACATTAGGCATACGAAGCAAGAGCACTAACATTTATACAGGAATTTTGAATGTAAATTTTAGATGAAAACTTAGCTTAAAATCACTTTCTTTGTTTCTGTGTTAATGTTTTAAAATACAATTCTACTTCAATTCGTAAATACGCAGTTGTTGGGATTATAAGGTGATATTAAGGGTTCCACATGGATGGACGTTGCGTGGTTGGGCTACTGGAAGGGGTGGGCAAATTGAGTCCACTATTTCATGTTAGGTGAATCGAGTCTCAGCTGCGCCCAAGTCGCAAACCCGTATCTTTGAAGGCTACCAAGTATTTAAGGTCGGCCCAGTGACCCATATTTTGACATGTGTCTGCAGTTTATGACTGTGACACTAATTCAATTTGCTTACATGACTCAATGACGTACAATACTGTGCATAGAAAAAGACGAACGGACTGATGAGAAAAGCAATTTTTAAAAAAAAAGGTTTTATCTCATCCTCTCAAGATGTTAAATCAAATGTTTTATGATTAAAATTGAGTACGAAATTATCGCCCAAATAATGTTTCTATAAACGTCCTAAGCATTCAAGATATCATTGAATTTCTGTAATTTTTTAAAGATATTTTTGGCTGTGTTTAGAAAATAATTTTTTTTTCTACTCTTGTTCGTCAAATTCACTAACAAGAGAACTAAGTCTGTCCTGATTACCTATTATAAAATATCGAAATAACAGCGCTCTGTGACAATAAAGCATCGTATTTGAAATTCGTGGTAGATCGCGCACATCTTGGACAATCATTTCATTGTCCTTGGGACTTGAATTCTTCTCGTCAATGAATTCTTTTCGACGTGTAAGAATTCACAATGCACCATCGTTGTTGAGCTTTCTCTGTGACTGATGTGCTGTGAAAATGTTGGTACCATGACTGAACGACGAGAAGCGGAGAGGATCCTGATGACGACGAGAGGAAGGCGAAGCACAAACGTAATTTTTTGGGGTCAGACCCCACATTTAATAATCTTTAATTAACCTGTTTCATCTTCAGCCAGGTCAAATCTATGTGGAGAAAAAAACTAATTATTATCGAGTAACTTATAGACGCCACTTAGGGTCATCTATGGCTGTCAAGAAACAGTTGCCAACTTTAACAATCAAGTTAGAAAAATTTACCTCGAAATTTACTTCATTTTCTCCGGGACAAAGATTTCAACTCAAAAAACTGAATGCATGGTTTCCTAGTTCGAAAAAATTTCATTTTACTGTGAGTGAGTTAAATGTTGCCCTAAAACTGGCTCCATAATATATACGAGCTACTGCCCCTTTAGAACAAAACGAACAGTTATCACAATCGTCTGCTTCGAAACTACACACTTCTGACTTCATTGGCATTTCTACTCTGGTGTACACAACATTGCAACATATGCGAGCTCTTATGAACATGGCAACCTTTGGATTCAATGCAGTGAGGGAAATTTGTTGCCCAGTCGAGGATCTATTAGACTCTGAAGAGAAATTCTGCTCTCCACGAATTTACTTTTGCACTTAATTCAACAAAACACTTAATTCCCTTATTTATACCACTGCAGCACACGCGTTTAGGATCAGCTTCAGGTGCCGACCGGCTTAACGCCTTGGTTTACGGTGGTGGTGGAACGTTAATTGTAAAATAAGCCAAAAACACTTTGTTTTGAGAATGGAATAGAAATGCGGGCTTCTACATAGAACCTTAATAATATTCCTGTCAATGGAATTTGAGTAGCTTCAACGAGGGAAGAAATTTTATTTCAAATGAACTAATGTGTTTCAAATGACGTGCTTCAGCGAGGTGGTACTAATTCCCCATTTCCATCTGCGATCAGTAGTTGATGAATCTGTTTTTAATCCGTGCACATTTGCCTTCAAAAATACGCAAATCCTCATTCACCACATCTGGTCCAGAGATACAGAACACACGGCTGCAAGCACTGTAAAACACTGCCGTGTTCTGAAGCGTTATTGAAAGACGATCTATCAACTGAAGAGTTTACACACCAACATCGAAAGAGGAAGGTTCTCCAGCGTAAATATTTATGATCAGTGGAGAAATTTGGTGCGTGATTGTCTTGTTACAAGACTGCTATCAGAACAGCGTGTGGAAACACTGATTAACCCTGAGGGGGGAAAACAACCTTTATAAATACTTTTAAGAGTTTCTTGTCATTCAGTACATGCAGATTATATTAATTTCTGAATGTTTCAATAAGGTATGCTAAAAAAACTCGATGTTCAAGATTTCGAGATGAGTTCTTAGTCCCTAACTAAAGGTAAATTTCCCGCATCACAAAATCCTCGATCCCGTTAAGTCATCGTAACACGCTGTACTTACTCAAGATCAATTTTAATATTATCCTCTTTCCACTAGGCTTTACAAGCAAAGTGTTCCTTATGCTTGATTCTTGATTAAATTTCAAAGTATAAAAATTTTAAAAAAAAAATCCTTTTTCTAAGGACACCAAAAATGTGGCTGATTGTAAGTTGTCCACCAATGGTATTTAGGTTAAAATTAAAAGACTGAGTGCTAGGAAGTTATTAAATAATTTTAATTAAAATTTACAGGGCACTTTAGAAGTAGGACGAGTTCATATCAGGGACTCTGTTTTCTGAGGACGGTATATCATCGTTGGCCCATTCATTCCCTGATGTCTACGAGGCCAAAGATGTCACCGACAGAGGGCTCGTTTAATTTACGAATTCAAATATCGAAAAAATTTTGGTTGTGGTCGGCAGAGAACTTTGCTCTGTAAACAGCTGAGGACACTTCTTAACATGGGATTTCGTGACGTGTGGGGACTCGCACGTGCCAGGTGAGACAATGACAAATTACTGTGGGGCGAACGTGTCAAACAAAGGGAGCTCTTTGCGTTGCGTGCTTGCGGGCGGGCGGCCATATTGATGACCTGGAACGGTACTTTACACTGGAACGAGTCTCCTGTCATCTTACTCACCGAATCTAACGCAATTTCAAAATTTCTGATAGCTTGCCGCTTCGATTCCCACTAACCCACTATTCAGAAATCGTTCATCTAAGGTCTATTAATGTCGACCGGTTTACCTCAAACAGTGACGTACCCGGTTAGAGTCCGAGTCCACGACCGAGACACCACTCACTCTGCCCATAGTAACACACATTCAGTATTTCAGCCCGTCTAATCGTCTCTATAAAATTTAAATTTTACAGTTAAGTTAACAATTAAGTTTTCACAGACGAAGGACAGAGTCTACTTGTAATAATAATCTGACGTTTCGGACACTACATTTGTCTATCAGTCCGTGATGACTGACGAAACGTCGAGCTTGTCATTCCGATTTTTATCACCCGAGAAGAATTCGCTGTACTGTCATCTCATGACTTCTGCGCTACTCCACGAGCAATCTGTCAATTTTAACAGAGGAATCCAGGCCAAAGACGATTATGGTCCAGGACTTCTGCGCCATTAACACTCTAACTTCTTGACACTGGAATTGCCTCCATAAAAGTCAGTGTTAAAATAGAATGAAGAAAAATAAATTAAGATAGAAGGATATGATGGAAGAACAAGAAGGAAAGAGAAACAGGAAGGAGTGAAAGGTAAAGGCACAAACAGAAAATAAAGGGAGAGAGGAAAGGACTAAGAAGGAAAAGAGAAGAACGTGGAAATATGTAAATAAGGATGAAATGAAGTAACATTCAATGGGACACTGAGGAGACACGAAAAGATGAAAATAAAGAAACGAAGAAAGAGCGAAAAGACAATGGAAACAAAATGAAAGGAAAAATAAATAAATAGTTTTGAGAACAGGAGACACGGGTCCATAGGAGGAACGAGGGAAGAATGGAAATTAGAGATTTAAAAGTAAAGAAAAAGAGGAGACTGAAATGCGAAAAAGAGACAACAAAACGGAGGCTGTAGGTAAAAGTGAAAGACCAAAGGAACAAATAATTTTTTTTTTTAAAAAAAGAAAAAAGGTTGATGGAAAAGCTGAAGGTCTTTTAAGGACACGACATTGTGAGACTACAGTTGCATGCTTCAGTGTGGCAAACTGATTTCGAGAAAAATAACCTCCGTGGTTTCGCACCGTTGCCATGTTTCTTCATTGTGAACGTAACGAAAATGTCACATACAAAATTTCACTGCTGTCTTAACTTTTAAAAAAAAAATCTCCGAGGGTTAAACCTTTTGTGTGGCGGCAACTTCAAAGGCCGAAAACGAAACTGAGGCATAAATGACATAGAACTTATTGAAACGGCTTGTGACTATTGAAGGCGGATGAAATTAGCCCTTGATTGAGTCCAGTAGCAGGTTCTTTTTTCTCTTTTGTATTAGAAGTGTCGAATCTTCGAATTTTGTAATCATACTGTTAGACCCCCCCCCCCCCCCCCCCCCCCGTGGGCCCAGTTGTTTCTACAGTTTTAAGATCGTGTCGCTGATACCACCAGAAGGAAATTAAACGTCTCTCTCTCTCTCTCTCTCTCTCTCTCTCTCTGGCGTGTTCATCTTTGCTTTTATGAAGCGCGCAATATTATTTCTTTCTTCCCCTGCACAGGGAAATTTCTGGCTGTCGCTCAAGATAAGAACGAATCAAGGGCTTTATTCGTCCCTTAAAATCTGTTGAGTCCATAAGCAAACAGTCCGCTTATACTGACATACTAAAGTCATCACGATGATTATACGTTGTAAAGTCACTCCTGATTCTTATTCGCGAGGTCCCGAGTTCAAATCTCGGCCTGAAGGTCGGTTATCCTGACTGGGATGCTCTTTCTCAGTCCCTCCAGACAAATGCCGGGATAGAACCTTAAATTAGGCCACTACCACTTCCTTCCACATCATTTTCAATTCACTACCATACTCTCATAGTCTGAGCTACTGAAAGGCGTCGTTCGATAAGCTACAAATAAATTAAATATCGTCATGAGGGTAGGATATTAGTGAATGACGTATGCATACGTAACGGAGTCCGGTCATCATTTAAAAAGGAAATCTGTCTCCGGAGTCAAACGGTTATCAAACTGGAAAAGACTCAGCTCAATGTTGCTTAGCCTGTAGTTAAAGCGATTAAAAAAATTTCAAAACACACATTGATTTTTGTGTTCAAGTCTATCGGAGTTTTTTTTGCGCAACGGCTGGGAGCTTCAGAACTCTTCACAAATTAACCCATATACTTGAGAGTCCCCGGAATGGATTCTAAGTCAGTTTCTTGACTGATGTTTTTCCATGGTTTTCCTAAGTGCCTCCACTGAATTTTGTTACAATAGAAGGCAAGTTTCTTACAGATCTCTCCTCACTTATATTTCACAACCATTCTGTTATTCAATGTTGTACGAAATAATGCAGACGGAAAACTGTCGTTAAATAAGCAATAAGAACATTTCATATCCCCAGGTCACCGCTTTAAGGACAGGACGTGGTATTTCTGTAAAAAACTTGAGTATAAAAATACATTAACAAGAATAATAGGAAAATGTGTGACGTTTGAATGAAGCATTATTAGATTTTGTTTTAAAAGAAGAGTGTGTTACAGGGTATCGGCCATGTGCATTACGTGTATATAAATATGTTTAGAAAACTTATATATATTTTTTAGTAATTCATTCTACCAAACCCGTGTAATAAACACGAAAAGTTTAAAGTAACATCTATTTCTAATTTATAAATAAACGCATTACAGTATGCCAGCCTTATGAAACGTTATCAATCATCTGGGATAAAATCTTTGCCTTCAAGCTGCAGAAATCCACCCGTTCAGTGTTCTCGCTATGTTATTCACGATTCCACCTCTCGGAAAACGCCATTTCTAATTCCATTCTACAGAAATCACTTACCCGGTAACCGCGTGCCTCTAATATGGCTGCTAAGTAGCAAGATAATTTATTATCCAACCACTATGAATACGTCTTCCGTAATTAGAGATCGGGAAGGAGCTGAAAGGTTATAATGTATGTTTTAATGCTTCTCCGAACTTACAGAACCACGTTTAATTAACTGTAGTGTTCCTTAAGTCCTTCACTTTTCAGAATCAGCTTATAAAATATATAAAGGCATTCGTAAATAGCACGTATTTTGACATTATAACTAATAAGAGACGTCGAGAGATATTCATGCAATCTTAATGAAATAAATTCAAAATCCCGTCGACTGAAAACATCTTTTAGATCAACAATAGGAAAATCGCATAAGTTTCAGGTACCGATTAAGTGGACGGTATAAAAATTTGATGTTATTTAAATTAATTACATTACATAATATAATTATTCCTAATAATCCAGCAGTTTCTTATGATTTAAATCTGTTCAACATATACTTAAATGTCCAAACACCATTATTTATATTCGTCCTTAATTTTATCAATTCACGCGTTTCGATTCTAAGATAATCTTCATCAGTTTTATTACATGTTTTATTATATCTGTTTTAACAACACGTTGATTTACGTAATCAAAAGTTTACGTGTTAAATCACTAAAATACTTAAAATTCTTATAATATATCAGTGTTCATAGACGCAGCTCACATTACATTTAAGTTAATAGGACAGTCATTCATGAACACAGTTTTACAGAATGAAAGGTATTACGATATAACTTTGTTTTTATTCCCAAGTTGTCATTGTAGTCTAGCGTTTTCCAGTTCTCTACATGGCAGACACAAACCACTCCTCGCTTGGAGCCTTTAATTTTACATTAACTCTAGCCTTTTGTCCACAAGATATGATACTCCCCTGCTAGAGACAGCGTCATTTAACGCCAATGTAAACGAGAACGGGAAGATGCAATCCAATTTAAGTTCAGATTTTAAAAATGGGACATTGTGTACATTATAGTCTTTGATGTTCATTCATTGCAAATGCAGCAAGAAACGTATTGCTGTTAAATCTCGCTACAGAGTGGGAAAAAAAACCCATTTGAAGCTTGTTTCGTTAAGTACCAACCGTACAAAAAAAATCAAGTATAAATTAGAGATTTAAAAAAAAATCGGTATTATATTCCGCGTACTAATTTGTGTAATATTACCAGTTCTAAACCAGCAGACCTAAATTTCATTTGAGGTGTTGAAGTATTCGTTACGTTCGATCGATATATATAAAAAATTAAATTAATTTTAATATAGATCCGTCAACAAGTATCATAAAAATCCATTAAGTATTTCCGGAGATAAAACATTCGGAAAGACAGACATAACATCGCTATCATGCCTTAATTTATACACTTTTTTTCAAACACCACATACATACGAATAATGACATCACCATATAAGGGACACAAAACAGATGAATACAGAAATGAGAAATCCCGACAACGAAATAAGAGAACTCTTGAATCAGCAGCGCTCGGTATCCTGGCAACGAGAGGAGGACAAATCCTACACTTTGTCATGCTGTACAACTTCCTACTGGGACCGGGAAGAACTGGCTTAACGGGAACATGTGTGTAGGGATCAGGGCTTGATGTTATCCTCAGGGACGCTTATTGGCCGAGTGCCAATGTGAGCACCTGACAAATATTATCGACAGCTTTAATTAACACCGTTCATGCAACGAATAACCAAACTATGGACTTCAATTGGACACATCCCGTGGCTTTCCTCAGTTTTTCCGGGGGAAAAACGCAGAACTATTATTTTATAAAAAGGACTATAATCCGTAATCGTAGTTAGGATAATATTTCAGTGGTGGCTATTTATAAAAACCATTCGCCGGAATTGTCTTCTTCGAAACATATATTTAAAAAAGAAAAATCCGTTAGGCGTACTTTTTAATACAAACATCCTAATTACATTCTCTCAAAGTAATCATTATACAGCACGGCCTGTATGTAACGGAATGTTATTAAACATTACAGTTTTTCGGACATGCGCACTGTCTCTAAACGTCGGCAGACTTCTGCCATACTACGCGGCGCTACTCGCCACCGTGAGGATCTGATATCTCACTCTGTTACATTTACTCAGTCCCTACGGTTTTAAAATGGAACATCCTGTATATCCTCGACATTTTTGTTATTGCTCGCACAATTTCATTCTACTCTTGACATCCTCGTACGAAACCCTCGGAAAAGACTCGCTCAGTCCCGTTTTTCATTGTGCATGGCTTCGCTCTGTGCTGTATTCACTACGTTGCCCATTCACGGTGAATGACAATTAACAACGCTACTCGTGGATTCAAATTTAACAGGTATGGATCTGCTTCAGAGATTTAACATCACAGCTCCATTTCACAAGCGGCAATTTAAACTCTTAAGTGCATCCGATGTTTTGTGCTTACGATAAAAAAAAATGCCCAAATGGAAATCAGATTTTTAATACATAAATAGAGAGAATACATAAAAGCACTCTCAAGAGACCACGAAAATATTTTTATCCTTTCGAATTTGTCTGAACAAAACATCATCTGATAAATGAGTATTATTTTTCACAATTGTTTAAGTGATAGGGAAGTTTATTTTATCCTGATATTTAAGATTCTAAACCTTAACTAAATATGTCATAAGATATACACTGAGGTAAGGATAATATTAATGTTTATCTTATTGTAAAGTTTCAACATGGCGGGGAATGTATTGTTTTAGATTTCGTGACATAAAGAAAGGAAATACCGAAGGAATTGACGATAAAACAAAGGAACATACTAAGCGCTGTTGTCCAGACAATTTATTTTTGAAGATATCCGTCTTCTGGGTTATTGCGCTGTGTAGTCTGGTCGATGTTAACCAACGTTTCAGAGGTCATACTGCCTCCGTCATCAGGGCGATGAATATGCCAATAGGGTGTGAGGAGCTGGATTTATAGGCCGGGAAGTGAAAGGTGTAGCCTGCCCCGAGCCAATGGGAGCTACCGAATATAATGTATCTGCCAGTCCCATAAATAAGCACGTTCACTATCACTTGAATTGCGTGTGGGATGATTTAATGACGCTGTCTCAACTCTAATTGTTATACAGCGTCTGATGAAAGGATGACTGTGGATTAAGAGCAGACCCTAGTGGCTTGCTTGAACACGAAGATGAAGAAGTCTGCGCTCACGGCTGAATTCAGAAGTAGCAACTTCTATTTAGTGAGACATCTGAGTAAATTTGGGACAATATTAAGCAGAGACGCAGGCTAGCTGAGAGTACAGAGAAGGGCAAATATTTTAATAATCTTGAAATGTAAACAGATGTTGACATTTCAACGATACTACTGTAGCTTTAAAGTAACAAACTTGAAACAGCCTTAAGTAATATATATGAAAACACAGAAAGTACACTCATGAAAAATTAAATAAGCAACTCTCACGTTATGTGAGACACTGAGTGAATACGAACTGAAATATAATGTATAATTGTAAGTCTTAAGTGGATGGTAATTATTCAGTCGTTCATGAAATTTCTTAGTTTACAAATTATGTAATTTCTCCATAGTAACAGACGGTGTTCTGTCTAAGGGCAGTAGCTTACCTTTAAGGGCTCGTCGAGTCTTGGCTGATAAAACACTTCACATCACTTGTCTGGTATCTCAAGCCTGAAATACAGAAGAACGAAAATAAGCTGGAAATCCTGTCTGCTCTATAGATTAGCTAATTAAGATACAGAACTTGCTTCAGAGGTTAACTGAAATAATTAATCACTAATTGGTGTGCAAGATATACATTAATTTACCAGCTACTAATAGTTAATTCTAGTATTGGAACCGAATAGAGAATCGAAATATTTTATCCAAGTAGGATTTGAGGTTTTAACGGCGGTGAGTCTGAAGATGGCTGTCGCCTTGGTTCTTGTGCCATGTAGTCTGGTAGAAGTTTACCGACGTTTCAGAGGTCCTTGCTGCCTCTATCATCAGGACGATTTTATCCAACGCTCAGCTAGTATGACCCTTTGAAGCAAGGAGTTCATATAAATTAGACTACATTTAAAAATTCAATTCCTTCCACAAAGAAAACACAACGCGTCTCCGTTACTAAGATCAATTTGTTAATGTTGTTTATTCTGAAAACCAAACGAAACCAACGAACACATCCTGTAGGCAAAGTAAAGAGCTGATCATTATTAAATCAGGTGGTATACGTAGTTACCAGTGTGCTTTAAAGTGTTAATACCGAATGAGTGTGTGTGTGCTTTAATATTTGAATACTAGAATGCACGTGCGCTGTAGGTCTGCCCCAGACACGCCCTACTGTCAATCAATTACCTGCTGACATGGCTGACTCAATATGATCGTATTACAGTGTCATGATAGAGTTTCTCCCTTCGGCAGATCCAGTATGGATTCATCCAAGCTATAGCTGCAGTAATTAGAACTTCAGTAACATTAACAATTAGTCCTCGCATGAAATACATTTTCACATACGCTTTAAATTAAACCAATGATACCTTTCCAAAACTTGCAGTGACGTACATGCCTGTTACAATCGGCAGAGAACAACTTTTTCTAAGTAAGACTTGAGGTTCTCACAGCGGTGAGTATGAAGATTTCTGTCTTCTGGGTTGTTGATGAATTCATCGCCCTGATGACGGAGGCAGTATGACCTCTGAAACGTTGGTTAACATCGACCAGACTACACAGCGCAACAACCCAGAAGACAGAAATCTTCATACTCATCGCCCTGATGACGGAGGCAGTATGACCTCTGAAACGTTGGTTAACATCGACCAGACTACACAGCGCAA
>NW_019059595.1:0-17511 GCF_000696155.1 Zootermopsis nevadensis | reverse complement strand
ACACAGCGCAACAATCCAGAAGACAGAAATCTTCATACTCATCGCCCTGATGACGGAGGCAGTATGATCTCTGAAACGTTGGTTAACATCGACCAGACTACACAGCGCAACAACTCAGAAAAGAGAATTCTTCACAATATTACTTCGCCACGAACCCGATACTAATTCTTTTGCTCACGTTCGCCTGAAAGCTCTTTTCTCCAGATGAATGCTGTTTGAAAGTGAAGCTGGCCGCTCGCAATAATATTTGGGTGAAGTGTAGATGGTTTGCAGCTTTTCATAGTGTTTTGCTTGAGAACAAACTCACCTTTGCCTCATTATTGTGCGTTTGTTTACCATTGTAGTAGTGTGGACATAATTTTAACTTGCTCTAAACAATACAAAATGTTAAGCTTTACAATCTCATATATTCTAACAATTTTCAAATAACGCTTCACCAGACGGCTTTCAGCAACAGTGACACAGTGAGTTCAAATTTACTGGGAGTTAGCGGTGTTTCTGAGGGGAAATCGGATTATGTGGAAAATCTATATTTATTTTCTCTCTGAAATATTACATAGCGTAAAACTAAACAGAATTATTCTTTATCTGCTTGTTAGAATCACTAAGCTACACGAAAAACGAAATTTGTTTTTGTCAAAATACTTTAGGAACCCTTAATATAAATCGTGTGGTGTGTCTGCAGACAAAAAGTCGTATTTTAATTTCATGGCACGAGAATTCCATTTCGCCTCGGATGTTGCCAGGTTAGCCGATAATGGTCATCAGACGTAAACGACAGTCAGTTTCAAGTGGCCTCCGAATAAAGGCGGAAATATGTTTTAACTCGCGCTTAGTTTTCTGTAAAGTGTGGCGAATATAGACAAGTATAATGAAATATTTCTGCTGCTTCTGGGCCCCAAGCAGTTTGCATATTTTATGGTCATTACCCCCGAGGTTATTTTATATTCCGGTCACATTGAGACATTTATAAACCGTATAATTTTAAAGTTCATTACGTTAATTAAATTTACTTATTCGAATTATTTGTGGATTTAACTAAACTTTTGTACGAAGTGAAATTGAAGGAAAATTCAAGATATCAAGAGTTCCATGTTCGAAGACTGTAACATTTGTTAGGTTGGATTCATTCATTACAGTTTAGTTGAAGGAAATCGGAACAAAGGATCTGAATTTACTGCTCTAGGGAAATACACCGAACGTCAAGTCATTTGCCAAGTGACTTCAGAATGTAGAGACTTACCTGAGGAACAGCACCATCTGCCGACTAGTTCCTAGGCTCATTGCTCAAGTATAACCACTTCAGCTTAGTCTGAAATTATTTGAAAAATATTGTAGGATATCTTATGACTATTAGTTCTAGAATTTAGAAAAATCATTCTTAGAAATTCCCAAATCTATTATATTGTTTCAATTAATTATTACTAATCACGCAGTCTCGCAGAAATTGTCCGACGTTTCAGAGGTGCTTACCTATCCATCGTCAAGGCAGGACAACACTGCGCAACGTACCAGAAGTCAGCCGTCTATATTAATGTTTAGTTCTCACACTTACATTTTCTTAGCTTTAATGAAATTAGTTTGCTTTTCTGTACAAACGATCACCAATCAGTGATATTAATAACAGCTGTATTTATAGCGGTTTACACAACATTTATTGAACTTCTTCAGACCACCATTGTCCATATTTTGGTTTGAGGCATTCATCGTCCTGATGACGGAGGCAGTATGACCTCTGAAACGTTGGTTAACATCGACCAGACTACACAGCGCAACAACCCAGAAGACAGAAATCTTCATACTCATCGCCCTGATGACGGAGGCAGTATGACCCCTGAAACGTTGGTTAACATCGACCAGACTACACAGCGCAACAACCCAGAAGACAGAAATCTTCATACTCATCGTCCTGATGACGGAGGCAGTATGACCCCTGAAACGTTGGTTAACATCGACCAGACTACACAGCGCAACAACCCAGAAGACGGATATCTTCAACTTTTTCTAAGAAACCAAACTAAGAAGGATGTTAACTACGAAATCGACGAATCCTAACCATGCTCCCTGTATTGACATCACTAGATGATTAATCGTGTCTACCATCAGAAATATATGTATCTGAACATGATTATGAGTTAGTCAAATCCACGCAAAGCTGGTTTGGAAACTTCAAGTTATAAGCGACCGGAACTTATAAATAACTGCACTGAACTGGGCCAGTCTTGAAAAGATGAGTGTCACTAACCTAATCAAAAAAAATCCCCTTTTATGGAACCGTGTTTACAAGATCTCCACTCTTCCAAGCCAGATTAATCCGGCCAGCACCAGCACGACCTATTTATTTAAGATCCATTTTTAATATTATCTTCCCACATATGTTTCTATGTAATAAACAATGGTGTCTACTTCGTCGGTTGGTTGGTGATTATTTTTTGTAAAGGGATTTTGTGCCTAATGTAATAATATTTATAAATGTGTGTGTTGTTATGAACGTTGCAATGGTATGGTGATAATTTGCTGTTAAGGGCTTTTCGGGATTTATGGGATAATATTAAAAAATATTATAAATGCAGAGGTAATGGCTGTTAAAGAGATTCGCGTCAGTAGGCCAAAAATGCTATTTGTGAGTCTAAAAGGTCAGATCTCTTAAATGTTCCGAAGTTAATTAACTCCTGTTTTTGGAACTGACCAGCGGCCTACGTGTTCTGCTTGTCTTGTAAAAATATTCATAGCCAGAGCCCTGAAGCTTCTGTTTGTATGCAAATTACGCAGTCGACAGCAACGAATACAACAGACATGTGCTTTTGAAACGCTCATTGTCATTTGCATTATCTGCTTTCAACAATTGTGAATTAATTCAGAATCGATCGAAACAATTCTAAATTATCCGCATTTCCTGAGGGTGTAAGTTTGTTGAGGCCGAATTGAAATGCGATGCTTTTGATGTGTGGTTCATTGATTTCGCCGTTAAAAACTAACGGCTGATTAAAATGGAAACCTAACCTAACTAGCAGGAGCATAGATTAAATTGGATATGCGAAGTTGTGTTGGGGCTAAGGTTCGATTCCCGACAGACAGATCTTTTTGTCTTCATCACCGCGTCTAGACCGACATCTGGGGCCCAAACAGCCTCGAATGTTATTTTCTTCATGTAAAACGCCCGGATCTTGAATTTGATGAGTTACATCTAGAGCATAGGTCTAGAATACCTGGATATTTATATCCACGAGACCTATACATTTGCATTTATATGACTAACTCATTGGAATATTCCTTATTTGATTATCCTAATAATAATAATAGCCCATTAAAGGACGTAATGGTAATATATTCTATGTGCTCTAACGATCAGCATGTTTGCATTTTGTCCATAGAATGTATTTATGGGTTACTTATTATTCTCTGAGTAAACATGGATTATTTCCATAAAAAGCATTAATAAGTTGATCTTTGTAATGGTGAGGAGTGGTGTTTTCTTTGCGGTACGGGCTGAATTCCTAAGTATTATTTAGACGAGATTAGGCTTCAAAATTTTAGGTATTCTGTTCCTAGCAGTTTCTAATCCTCGTCTGCAAGTCAGGTTATGAGAAAATGCGAAATTTTTCTCAACAAGCGTCCCCAGTGCTAAGGTATTTTAGTAATAATAATATTCTAAGCTGCTGATGCGTGCTAATTGCGTGTACCACCCTCTTTAACATTTACAAACTGTGTATTTTAAAAATAGATTGTATTTTCTGGTACGTGCGATTCGTAGAATAAACAGGGATTGTTTCCTTCAACATTAAGCCAGCTGATCTTTGAAATGGTGAAGCGATGTGTTTTCTTTGATGCAAGAACTAGTCTTTTATATCTTATTTAAACAAATTTTCGTGCTTCAAAGGGCAAAACGTTCACACGTGTCCAGATGTTAGGAACATTTAAAGTTGCAATTTTACGTACTTTAGATTTCCTTCACATACAAAGCGGAGTTCTGTACCATTGTAACTCCGTCTAACATCCCTTGCATTTCTCTTATGAGCTGTCAATGTAGAACTTCCTTGTACCATTATCGTCTTCCAAATACTGACGCTAGAATATAGGGTTTCTTTTTCTCCTTTTAGTATCTCTCTGGAGCCCATGTTCAGTAGAGTGAACCACAGACGAAGGAGGGGAGAAATCGTAGAATATAAGGGCTGTAACATTATCCCTTGGAGACGGAGTTTTCCCCCGGAAAGATTATGAATGGTATTAGGGATGGCAGCACTGTTTCGCGACAATTCCATGCTTCCTGTGTCAGACGGTCTGACAGCGAGGAATATTTAGTTTTAATAAATCATGCGATGTAACATTTCTGTTCCTAAACAATTCACAAAAACAGATTCAGTTCTCACGGCAGTCTCGACACGTGGTATCAACAATGATTTCTCAGTCCTAAAAACGGGAATCTTTATCATTTTCTCATAAATTTATATCAGCGAGATAATCCGTCAAGACAAAATTAATTGGACAAGATCAGAATAGTCTTTTGAATTAAACAAAGTTTAATTACTAACTTTTGTGTTTCGTTATTTTTGTGCCTTATGTCTGAAAAAGTTAGCCACGGTGGTCTAGCGGTTAGAACGCTGGCCTTGTAATCCTGGGGTCTCGGGTTCGATTCCCGGCGGTGCCCGAATTTATAACTTGTGTTGGGCAAGGCCGTGGTCTAGGCAACACGGAGTTTTCCTCCGTGGCATCCCAACAATTACTCCATTCACACACAGAAGAAGGCAATGGCAAACCACTTCTGGATCATCTGCCAAGAACGTATATGAACAGGTCCCAGTCCGAGAAAAGGATGGAAGGATCCTGTTCATATGGACCTGTCGTCAGACAGAACACTAAATAAAAATAAATGTCTGCAAACTTGGTCTTCAACTGTCCTGTTATCTCCTCGCCTGGAACCTGAAATTTGAAATTTACGTAACCTGTCCAATAATAGTTGATGAAGCACCACACGTTTAATAAAGGATCTGTATAGAGCCTGGCGTTCCTCGCATTTACACAATTGAAAGTTCGTTTCTGCTAATATATTGATTACAGGCGGTCTGCCACTTTGATGATACTATTAACAGCATGGAAGTTTTGTAGATTTTAAAGATGTCATAGTGAGACACAAGTACACTTACAGGACACTATAAGTCTCGTATTCCTTATTAAATATCTAATATGTGATGCAATAACTACGGTTTCCTACCGAAGAGATCCTAGTTCAATCCCAGGGTAGTCCATATGAAATTTATTGCTTACAAAGTAACAATAAGGCAGGTTATTTTAGGTTAGGTTAGGTTAGGTTAGGTTAGGTTAGGTTAGGTTAGGTTAGTATGGTTAGAACACTTCCCCACTCTTAAGGTCTGCTGTAGGCCGGGCCAGACAACACACAACTTTTACCATCAGTTTTACAAAAAAATAATAAATATTCCTGTGTGATAGTTAGAACTTATACGTGGGATATAAAGTACAGACAATATTTCGTCGTTGTGAATGGGACTTATCGCTTTGTGATGCATGAGGTAACTTCCTTGCGTGATAGAGGCAAAAGTTGAGTCAGGACATTATTTCAAGGCCTCGTTGAATTATTTGTTACGTGACCTCATTATAGTTCGGTAGAGAAACTAGGAACTAAGAAATGTAACACAATTTTAGTCGTGGGGATCTTGTCGATTCATGGCGATGATATATAGCCGCAGTTTTACTTCTGCTGTTTAGTTGTAGTAAATTTTACACATTTTAGAATTTTCAAATTAAGGCTCCAGTTAAAATAATATTTAATTATGTTCAAATCGGAATAGAAATACAGAAGGAAAAAAAATAATTAAAAAATCAAATAAGGGCCTACTATGCATACAAATCCTTCAGAAGTCTAAAACGCGCCACGCCAAAACCAACAACGATTTCAACACTTATTTACAAGTTCCGACATTCCACCCCACCCAGGGGGTTCCTGCTCGCGTGATATCAACACCCTCGGCCTCCTTGAACATAGGATTTAAAACGGAGCGTCGTCCAAGACTGAATACGTAACTCAAGTGCGAGAGAGTTTTTAAATTCATTTATGTTGCATTTACGATACACAGGACTGTAATTTATTGATGACTGTGAGCGCAAGTAGCAATTTTTGAAAGGGAGAGAAAACTACCCTTCAATTTTCTACCATCCCCCTCTTTATTTTCCCTCGCTCATTCACTCAATCATCCCCTCTGACATCATCCCTCCCTTGTACATACACCCCTTCGTCAGTGTAATAAGGGAAATGGGAAAGTTTGTGCAGTGCCCGGGGGTTAGTGGGGGTTGTGACTAAGCTAGAACAGCCACCCCGAAAGTTGCTCAACCGGGGTCAGACCAGCACAGCGTTGTGATTAAATCAAGGAGTAGCAGTTGGGTGAGACATGTAGCACGCACTGAGAATGGGAAACGAACTTGGGGCAGTAAAAGAAACTGAAGGGAAGAGAACACTTCCGAGACCTAGACATAGATGTACTGCGCTAATGCGAACTGTTCGTGTTAAATCTGAGGATGTGAACTGGTTTAAGCTGGCTTCAGATAAAAAATATCATTGAAAAGCAAACGAATGATGAGGGAAAACTTGTAACGAGGAGTTAATTTTTCATGGAAGAATAATTAAACAAGATTAAATAAACAATTAATAAAATATTCAGAGTCGAAAATTCATTACTATACCGCATCAGAGAAAATTAATTATTTTTTTCTAAAACACGAGACATATTTCAACAGAAAAGAAACAATTTTAATAATATCCTCACACATTTTCTTGAATTATTCCTTAGTTTTATTCTGTGGGGCCTACAGCTGCGATCTCAATAGTCGCTTGTCCTTCGTGTGAAGAAACAGATGTTCGTTATCGACATTGCTTCTCGCCTGACGGTTATGTGACCCCGCGTGTGCAAGGAGCATAACAAATGAAAGGAAAAAAGGCCATGTTCATTGCAATACGAATGATCATCTTTCATACGTACGTGTGTCAGCCTGTCTAGCTGGTGTACAATATACGGAGCTGTTGTTAATTGGATGCCTGCCTACTACGTACGCCTTTGTAACAATTTGAAGGTTTGGTTACATGTGTCCTTTCTGTTACAGGTCGATTTAAAATACCACGACGGTAATCTTGGTGCAGATAAAAACTGAATAGTCGTTTATTCCTATAGAATAGTATAATGAATTCTAAACATAACTTTACAACAATTTTTTTTATTTTTTATTGGAAGTGCACAGGGCCGGAGATTTCAACAAAAATTTAAGCACGTATAAAACACAAATCCTACACAGCAGGATATCAAATATATCCAGGAAGGACGGTCTCCCGGCCGAAATTTGAACTCGGGACTTACCAAATATGACGCACGACCACTCGAATTCAATGTTCCTTAAAACGCGTAATATAAATTTTATTTAAAACAACTGTATACAATTCTGTTAAATTTAATTTTGTATCGCGAATGCGTTCGAAAATAACATTCCTATTAAAGAGGAGATACGCTACATAAATAAATTCATCGAATTAAAATAATCCTACATTTTAGGTTTAACGTACACATATGAGAGTCAGTGCAATATATTTTAAGTTACACATATCGATTTCGCGTCAAACGCCCTTCGTTACACTCCATAAATTGTATAATGCTGCTTCTCGATACAGGAAAATACATCGATAGAACTCTCCCTTCACATGATACATGTAAAGTTTATCAGTGCATCGAGTACTCTAACCAAGTGGGAAACAGATTAATCAGTTAGGGAACAACTTTATCCACATTATATCAAGCGTAAGGGAAGGTTTTCTGGTGTGAAACAGACGTCAATAGTCACTGAAACAAAGTTACAAGATTTACTGATGAGGGCCAAGTCGTCAGATCGTATGGAAATGCAATATCATTTAGTCATCCTAACTACTAGTGACAAGACTGAATTAAATTCAGTAGGAAAATTTTCTGTCTCCTCTTCAGACATTATCCCTTTCTTATATTCTTTATCCCTTTACTCCCTTCGTCTGTCTCCACCTCCTTCACCCCCTCATCCCATATTATTTTCCCACCTTTATTATTAGAATGTTTTCAAGAATCATATTGTAAACAATTCTAAAAGCTGTCTAATGGTAGCAACACTTAAAATATAAAAACTTTTATCTAGCATCATTACTAGGAACTTTTATGCTTCATGGAGTGTTAAGTACAGAATATGGTCACAAACAGGTTACAGATCTGTAAATTAGGATATTTAGAATATGTGACACGTGTCAGGACGTCACGATTTCAAGGTTGTGAGATAATTCTCTTGCACTCTGAGAAAATTAAGCATAAATGTCTGTTATCTCTCAGATATTTAAGGGAAAAGGAGATAAAGATGTACAAAATGCATGTGAGGAAAAAGGAAAAGTAGATGTTGCTGTGCTGAGAAGCGTGGGTGACGAAGAGTGGGATGCAGAGAGAATATTCTCAGTGAGACAGCCATCTTGTCCTAGGACAGAGTTATTTGACATGAAAATTACTTGCTTCAAAATAAATTCCTCCTTCTAGGAAGAACGTGCCATATTTAGATGAGGACCCGAAATGTTTGAAGTCAGAGACAAAACTGTAACTAATTTTGTAAAACGTAGAAAGGCAAGTGTAGAGAAGTAAGATCAAATATTGATGACAGACGCATGTAAACACTGCCTGAGGAGAGAGAGAGAGAGAGAGAGAGAGAGAGAGCAGTATTCATCTTACAAAGCATAACGAGATGTTTATAAAGATACTTTAAACTCGGAGCTCTAAAGCTCATTAACAGTGTGTATGAAAAGTTGTTATACAATTTTGTTCAGACAGAGAGCAGAAGACTGAAGGCAAAAGTACTTGGCACACGAATTTAAAATTGGATTTTGAATTACACTGCACGTTCGAACTTACATTTTCCTGATTATAATGACAGAAAAATTCAAGCTGGTACTACAATAGAAGACCAGCCTACTGCAAAGTCCTAGTGTTTGTACCTCGCTCAGTTCCTGCCAATCTCCCAAATGTCGTATTTTTATTCAGGAAATAAGTGGTTTTGAACGAAAATACTCCAATCCCATTTGACTGTAGGTTATCTAACGACAGAGTTTCAACTGAAGACATTTAATAGCGTAAATTATACAAGCAGATGGGAATGAATTGTGAATAGGCAAGAACTTGGAAGGAGGAAGTCCTGTCTAGGATTTGTGGTTTTCACGGCGGTAAGTTTGAAGAAGGCTGTATTCTGGGTTATTGCGCCGTGTAGTCTGGTACAAGTTTACCGAAGTTTCAGAGGTTATCATCGCCCTAATGATGGAGGTAGTAAGTACCTCTGAAACGTCGGTAAACTTGTACCAGATTACACGGCGCAATAACCCAGAAGACGGCCATCTTCGGGAGTCCTGTCCTTTGTTAAAGTAACAGACTTAAAGAAATGGCAAATTTCAATCAGAATATTCACTAACCCACCGAGACTCTAATCAGGTGCCTCGGATTACAAGTATAATCCATTACTGGTGCAAACTATATTGTCAGACAAACTGTCACGTCATGACTTGGGCGTCTTAAAAGAGAGATTTTATTTATCTTATTTATTTAGTGTTCTGTCTGACGACAGGTCCATATGAACAGGATCCTTCCATCCTTTTCTCTTCTCGGACTGGGACCTGTTCATATACGTTCTTGGCAGATGATCCAGAAGTGGTTTGCCATTGCCTTCTTCTGTGTGTGAATGGAGTAATTGTTGGGATGCCACAGAGAAACCGGGGAAGCCCCCGGAGGAAAACTCCGTGTTGCCTAGACCACGGCCTTGCCATATTACCTCAAAACAATGTCTGGATAAGTAATCTTGTCAGTAAACGACAGCATCAGTGGAGTAAAAGACAGAAACACGCTCTAAATTCCCCATGCCTAGGTTATCAGATATTAAGATATCTGCTCTTCAGGTCATCTGTTCCAGTCTGAGAAATATAATTAGACGACATCAAGCGCTCATAGATAATACTTCTCCGAATAAGTGCAAGTACAAAAACGCTTAGGTGTGGTGCAAAAAATTGCAAACAAAACATATGATGATGATGAACACCAAGCGACAAGACAGGATAAAAATATGAAGTGGATACAAAGTCTGAAAAAGCAAGATAAATGTATCCGTAAAAATAAAATCTAGTTTATGGACCACGTTTTAATTGCCCTTGCCTTCTTCTGTGTGTGAATGGAGTAATTGTTGGGATGCCACGGAGGAAAACTCCGTGTTGCCTAGACCACGGCCTTGCCCAACACAAGTTATAAATTCGGGCACTGCCGAGATAGCCCAAAAAAATTGGAGGTTAGAATGACACTCTCTGCGCATGCTCTGCTAATTACTAACACACTTAATGACGTTTTTTCGTCGTACTTACAGTTTGAACGTGCAATAATGAAGAGAACACGCAGATGTCTTTTAATCGGTTAATACCTGCTTTGCCGTCCCGTTGCATAAACCATGCCGTAACGAGCCGAGACAAAATCATTACTTCGTAAGATAGACGCCAAGTAAACTGACGCGAATCTTAGCAACTACTTATCCCGTTAAGTGTGGATGTTCAGGGTCGCTCTGAGTCCGAAGGAAGAGGATGATGATATACGAGGCAGTGCCTCTTGCAACTTGGGCGAATAAAACACAGACAATTTATCAGCCTACTTCAACCCACCCCGCCCTCACTAAACAATTTTCCATAAAGATTTATTGCCGGAAGGAAATTTGCAGTTTCTTCTATCGGTGACCAAAATTTGGATTCTAGTTATCCGAAATTATGGAATAAAATTTACAGACGCATAAAACAGGAACCCGGAGATGGGAAATATTGACAGAAGCCGTGAGGCACTGCGACTTGATTCAAAAGACTACAGCAACATTCATCCCACGCCCTCACACAAGGACTCTGCTCGAACTGGATAAATGATGCTTTGTTTAACGACAGTTTTCAACTGCGTGTATCAAGTAGTTTCAAGTGACAGGACATCTGTAAATTATGAATTCGAGTGGATGTGGAGAGAAGCAGTCTCGCCATATTTTAAGGTAATAGCCTCGACATTAATTGTAGTATTGTAGTTTGTGATACCCTGTAGTGCTCCAACTTGTTACCAACGTTTTGGGGAACGCGCCGTCTCCATCATCCAGTCAGAACCTACCAGATACCAGAATCTATAAGTACTCGCACGAACTACTAATTGCCCCCGGATTGACGTAGGTCAATATAAATGTTTGGAAGTGGACGTCTGTTTCTATGCCCGGTAGGATCCGGCACAAAGGAGAAGTGTGTTCGGTTTTGTCCTGGCTTCGTACACAAGTAATCACCTGAACTTCAACGTCCCTTTCAAGAACCCACAGTTGTAGCCCAGCGGTTATCGATTCCGAAGCAGACGACTTCAGCCAAGAGCCAGGACATTTAGCCTACGAGGTTATCAGGCTGGAACTAACGCAGTACGCAGCCCACCAAGACAACGACATGAAGGAGACTTTCAAAATCCATTACGAACCACACGGGCATAACTGGAAAGCATAAAGGTACGACGGTAAGCGCTACATGACACTGGTTAATACCACGATTACAGACAGACAATGAGGTCTCCATACAAAATGAACCAACCGCGGCACTTATATTTTTACATATGACACTCATTACGATGTAATTTAATTCTTTTGCATTTGGAATATCGTATTGTAAATCTATTGACGAGATATTGTTAGGGTAATCAAATCAAAATGTTTGGCATGTGTGGAGCACGAAAAATACATGAAACAGATTAACACAAAATTTGAACCGGAAATAAAAAGAAAACTTGGTAGACCCAGACGTAAATGGAAGAAAAATATCAGAAATTATCTTTGACAAACATGGTTTGAGAGTGTGCACTAGATTCAAGGAATTCAGGGCAGTGTCCATTCATAAGCTCTTGTGATCACTGCATTCGATGTTTGGTCGTCATAGAAATACCAGTGCTCAGTATCTGACTTGTCTCAACGTTCTATCATGTGGGACTGAGTGATGTTACATGTATATCTGAATTTTAATAAGCTATTTTTTTTCCCGTAATTCACTGCAAGTCTGCATTTTTATAAAAAGGCAGCATGAATAACATTTAAGAGTATCGAGTGGATTTGTCAGTGAGATTAGATGACGATGTCACAAATCATAGATTAATCGTTAAATAAAAAATGTAATTAAAGCCTGAACTCTTTAAAGCACGGCCGTATCTTACGTCAGTCGCCTACTTCAACGTCCGTAGTTCTCCATTTTGTCCACCGTCTACTGATATTTTGTCTGAAGACGCAAAATCCTACAAACATAGGTTTGTTCTGTGTCAGCTCAAATGAATAAGCTATCCGTGTCACTGCTTATAAATCGAGAAACTGGCCTCAGCAAACCAGGTTAGAAATTAAGTGGGATGAAACGAAGACCGTGGATGGTGGCTCCCTGCTATCGGCGACATCTGCATAATAATTGCTAGAAACGTCTTCAGAACCCCTGGAAAGCCTAAGACCGAGCTGGAAAAGAGGAACCATTTTCTTTCCTCATCCCATAATTCCCTCGGGAGTAGAGAAGGAACAATTCCAAGGACTTTACTTTTCGCCCACTCAGCGCTTTATTGCTGGGTGCAGAGGGCAAGAGGGACTCAAGTTATAAGGACACCTGGCTCCACAGATAATGACAGATAATGAGACATCACCTACAAGTCCATAAGAAGAAAATTACCTTTAGGTAGTGTGTACTGAGTGAAAAGTTAGCTTATCCACTCTAAAGCCCAATGGCGACTATATGTACCACCTGCTTTAACATTTAATAACGCTGCATTTTGCTTACATTTTGTATTTATGGTGGTCGTATTATACTCAGAATAAATAGCGTTAACCATTTAATCTTTTTAATGGTGTAGTGTTGTGTTTTCTTTGCGGTACGGACTGAATTCTTAAATAATATTTTTATACGAGATTCGATTAAAGGCAAAACACTAACTTTAATAAATAATCACTTCGAATATTAGAAGGGGAAAACCAAACTCAGAATCACTGAACATGTTAAGACTGCTCACAGTAAATGTAACTTAATTTAAACCTCGGTTCATTTATCCCACGCACTGAGATTTACTTGTTTTGTTACGAACTGCTTCAGTTTCAGCCTGAACACGTTTCCACAAATGTATATTTTCTCTCACACAGTAATTCTCCACAGTCGCATTGTAAATACGTAATAAACAATTCATTTACTGCAGACGTACATAACAGAATTGACATAGCACACTAATGTTACTAGATTAGGTCTGGAGAAGTGGGGCAGATTCCCTTGTGGGGCATCCAGTTCATATCTACTTTGGGGCCACGCAGTCTCAAATTAAATGGGTACCGAGAAAAAGGTGGCCTTAGCGTTATTTCAACCACTGTCATCTTTCTAAGGCCATGGGTGGGTTAAAATGTGCAAAGACTAACCTCCATTACTCGATTACACTTCCTCGGTATGGGAGACACAGGGCATTCCTAGGAAAATTCATTGCCTGTACCTCAGAAACAAAATACATTCTAATACAATTTCTGATGTAGGATCCATTAGTAATCTCATGGCGATTGTATAGTTACTTCCGAAACAGCCTATACATAGAATGAGTAAAAATCTCGTTATTGTAGTTTGTATTTTTATGTGAAGATAAAAAACAAGTTTTGCAAAAAAAGGGATGCATATTCAAATAAATATGTAATCCTGTGTTATTATATTTCACAGCTGCAGTAAGTTCTCATTGCGAAATTGGTTTATATTTTGTTAGAAGGGAGAAACATCTACCACTACAACTTTTATTTATAATAACTGGTGTTCATAAACTTTGCCCCTACACGCAGATAAATTAATTATCTTATTCTAAAAGGACACAGTTTCCTCGATTTTGTGGGGACGAGTTTCACGTTTTGATACAGACATCCAAACTGACCACATTAATTCAACCACGTATTGACATCTGACGTGGAAATCATTAACTGCATATTTAAACAGATGTTATCCCATCACCAGAGTAAACACTATTAGCCCTTCAATGCCCACAGGTACCAACTGCATTAACAGTCTGTAACTTTGCATTTTACACACAATGTGCTTAAGGGTTTCATACTATTCTCACAGTAAACTGAGATTATTTCCTTAAACTTCATCAACAAATTTATCTCTAGAATCGAGACGTTTTGTGTTTTATTTAGTAAACGTTTACCAACGTTTTGGAAGTCCTTGCTGACTCCATCATCAGAGCGATGAGTGATGATGGAGGCAGCAAGGACCTCTGAAACGTCCGTAAAATTCTACCAGACTACGCGGCGCAACAACCCAGAAGACAGTCATCTTCGTACTCACCGCCGTGAAAACCTCAGATCCTACCCCATTATAATTATGCTCCTTACAGCTTCGTTTATGCATCGGGATGGCAAAGCGGGTATTCGCTGATTAAATTGTTTTTGTTTTTTTTCAATTCATACGACAGTTCTGCTAACATTTCATCAATAATTTTTTTAACCTCCTCAAATATTGAATATTTTAAAATGTACTTGTTTATAAAACTGTTAATTTGCTAAAAATATTTTGGACTCGCGTGTTATGGCGAGACGCGCCTGTAAATAACTGTACAAAAATATTTCGTTATATTCATAAAACATTTCTATAATTTACTGTCATAGTAATATCAAGTTTTATTAGTCATAAGAATTTAAGGCATTTTATAAGCAGCACATTAGCACTTCTAAAATGCAATACACATGAAATGAAAGAAGTTTCAGATTGGTGTGATAATTCCACGGGAAAATACTGGGTGGCCGTGTTATATTTATGCTAAGTGTAGCGCAGTATCAGTCTTGGAGCAAAGCCCCAATGGGAGATGCAATAATCCCTGTATCATGAACAAACTAAAAAATGCCTACGGCAAATAAAAGCAAATGCGATTCTTACCTTCATTTGTTTGTGTTATCTGCTAGCTAAAATATTCTTTGAATGTTCCTGGCTACTCCATTGCTTCAGAGCCTGGTTTAAATTTAATTTTAGGTCTATATTTTTTTCGAAAGGTACATTTTATACGCATTGGTATATTCTGTATTCCATTAAGGTTCTTTGTATTTAAAAAAGTATTTTTATTTTATATCTTCAAAACAGCTTGAAAGGATTTTGACTAAATTTGGCATGGGAGATCTACACCAAGGAATTCTTGGGTAAATTATCTTGGGTAACATGCCAGAAGGGCGTACTAAGATATCTGCAAAATCGAAGATATTAGGTATAATAATATAGAACAATAGAACGTATGCCATGCCAGAAGGGCATAATGCTAAATGCTCCTCTACACAGAGATACAGGCAATTACATTTGGCCGTATGAATTCGAATAATGCCCATTTGTCGAATCAAACAAACGTCAGTCACCTGTAAATCAGTGATTGTGTTGATAGGCCCCACTGGCACAATGACGTCATTATTAAATCTGTTTATCAAACAACCGTACTCAAAACCTTAAATCAATCTTCGTTTGTGTAATTAACAAAATGAATAATTAGGGACAATTCTGAATCAAATGCATGTTAACAACTTTTATTATATATATACTTTTTCAGCCGTTCTCTCCTTCCAGAATATTTTTGGAAAAACATCAAATTAGTTTATATTGGCACATCTAACCGATTTAAAGGCGTATCCAAATAAATTTTTATAATTGTAGATTTATTTCAAGTTATATAATACAATGGGTTGCCACTGTATTTAAAAGTTGTAGAAAAATCATTCTTAGTTTATGGACTACGAGAAATGAGAACGTTTCACCTGTCATTAAGAAGCATTTCGAAGTCTTTCCCTTTTACTTCAGGTATCCCACGAATCAATAATACAAGAGTCATGATGTAGACAGAATTAAGATTAAGTAGCGTCTAACAAGAATTTTAATAAATATTCTGTCCATACAATGATTCAAAATTCCTAAAAAATTATATACATACAAACCGTTTGCGTTTGGCTGAAAGGTGATAACATTAATTTTATACTCTTTAGTCTCAGGTAGACAAAAACCATCAGGTTCTCAAGGCGGCGAGTATAAAGACCACAGCATTCTATGCTGATTACGTCATGTAACCTCGTAGAAACAGACCGATGTTTCGGGTGGTACCTACTGCTTCCATCGTCACCTCTGAATCATCGATCAGTCTCTGCCAGATTACACGGCGTAATCAGCCCAGAAAACAATCATCTTCATCTAGATAAATATCAGTACATTCCGAGGCGTTAATTAACACAAAAAAGGCTTCCGTTCACAGCGATCAAATAGACTAACAGCATAATTTAAACTTGGATTTTGAAGCTCGAAGCAAAGAGATGTTTGATCGTCAGAGCAATGAAAGAAGTCTCCTTCCCCGTCTCGATCTGGGGATTTGCATGCCGCTGTGCGATGCGGCATTTCCATTTGGGACACGACTGAAAATGGCGGAAAAACACGACAGGGAAGGAAACCGATAAAAGGAGCCAAGGAAATGAAGAACGAGAAACAGAAAGACTGTGCTGGGGGGGAGGGGGTGGAAGAGAGAGAGAGAGAGAGACCATCAGAATAACTGATGGATGATGGAAGGATGGGCGAATGTGTGGGTACAATCGATACAATTTTATTTCACTATTAAAATATGTTCATACCCGTACAACAAAATTCTTCTTATGCTCATTTTATTTGCCGATCGACTGTATAATAGGTAACTATCACACAAATAGAAAGACGAATAGACAGAAGGAGGCGGAGGGCAGATAAATGAAGACAGACGGGTGGCTGAGAGGGTGGGTTTGTCGGCAGACAGAGAGATATCGATGGGTTAATGGCAAGTAGAAAGGGGAGGGGGGAAAGAAGAATCCAGATGAAGGAGAAAGCAAGACAGGTAAAATGAGATGGGAAAATAAACAAAGAAAGCTAAGATGTATCGGAAATTAAGCAGCTTGAAGAGGGATTTCAGGTAGGTAACCTCGCTCACAGATTTAGTCTGACCTGGTTACAGAGCGACTTATACTTTCCCTTTGCACACGTGGCTGAGGGAATAAAACGTGAGAGGTCTTCTCATTGTAAGGACTCTTAAATCGAGCTGTCTGGAGCATAGTTAATCGTGGCCAGTCCCTACGTCACGTGGGTTCACTCTGTCCGTCCAGGTGAATGTCAATGAGACGTGTGAGATAGTCCCGTCACCAGATTTACATATATACGAGAAATATCAGACGCGTTGCCATGACACAAGCCAATGCTCAGAGTCACAAAGACACAGAGAAAAAGAACACGAAATACTAGTTCGTAACCGGTGATGTTCAATTAAACAGCCTACTCTCTTGGTTTCGAACAAATGAGAATTTTGCATGGTCGAGTATCGACCGATAAAATCTCTGGAGTTTGTTATTATTAGTATTAATATTACTATTCCTGTGTTGCTATCCATATGTATGATATTAATTACATTCAATATATATATATATATATAT
>NW_019059594.1:1716936-1730658 GCF_000696155.1 Zootermopsis nevadensis | reverse complement strand
AGACATTTTAAATTCTTAACTTTCGTACATGAATGAATTTAGTTTCGAAAAAGTATTTATTTCTTATATTTTTATAAATACGTTTAAAAAAGACACTGGAAAATATTAAATAACTTCAAATGCATTTTTTACGTCTCTGATGAAAAAGTGTTTCTGCCTCTTTTCTTACGGACATAGCGTTCAAGTTGTCTCCGGGTTTTTTTCGTGAAATTTCAGTTTCATATATGCATATATATATTGCAGTGAAGGGGAAGCCCCCCAAGAACAGTGTTTTGACACCACTGAAAGAGACTACAGGAAAATAATTCACGGGTTCCTTGAAATTTTTTAAATTTTGGTATTAGACGTTTCAATCAGACTGTCATAATCTTACACTGTAATTGTAGTGGTTTTTTTCTGAAAATAAACCCCGATTTCGCATCAAAGTATTGCTGTATTTTGTTGAAGAAAAATGTTCTAAGAGGTTGGGGCGCAAGTCGTATGTAGGCCCTTTGAGAATATCTTCATGGGGAACCTAATTTATGTAAGGGATCAAACACTATTCTTCTTCAGACGATGTCCAACATTCTACTTGTAACAACGGCATCTAATGAATTAAAATTATCAAGTTCCTTTCTTGGAATGACAGATTCACAGCGAAGAGTTTTACCGTGTTTTTTTCCAAACGAGTACTAAAAAAGCCAAAATCCAAGAATATTTTGCTTGGAGATACAGCCCCGGGAAATTTGTTTTTCCTGTGTTTCGAAGATAGACAAAGGATACCCAAGAATAACGCAAAGACGTAATCGTTTTGGAATAGACTGTCTCGGAAAATTATACATTTTTTAAATCGGAAAATTAGGTACAGGGGTATCCAAGATAGTTACGCAAACGAACGTCTTGAAAACTAGTGACATAGTTATTTGTGGTTACCACGGTATGCAAAGTTAATACTGTGCTCTGAACCAGACAACACTGTCTCCTTCCAAGCACTTACACATTTTCATCTCATTTGGTACTAATAAACTTTGTGGTTTAAAAATAGTCATTAGGTATCCTACTATTAAATCAGCCTATCAGTTACCAAATCTGTGGATATCAAATAACGACGTGGAAGTGTAAGATCTGGCAAATGACATTTAATCGGAAGTAGGCTTGCTTATTTCAAGGCACTGGATAAATTTTTAACTAAATTGGTTTAGCTGTATATACCACATAAGTAACAGAGACGGATTTCTCAAGATAAAGTCTGTTTGGGAAATCAAAGATATAGCAGGTGAGATATGAAAATCTTTGTCCTCTGGGATGTTGCATCGTGTAGTCTGGTAGAATTTTACCAACGTTTCAGGGGTGTTTACTGGCTCCATCATCAGGAAGATTGCCGTATTCTAGATATATTAGCTATTCAGCTCACATTGATTTGATTCATTCGGATATTTTTCCAGATGAAACTGATAAAGTTTCCTTGGTTACCGCGATGTTTAGTTCTGTTGCGTTGACATATATTAATTGTTAACGGGACTGGATATGGGAAACTTAAGGGTGAGCTGTTTAATATTTTCATGGCCTCCAACACCTTTGATGTTTAAAACTGTAAAGATTTTTCTTGATCAACAACACCCAGTAACAACATGTCAGTTACGAACGTTCTTAACAAATTACCTGCCATGTATGGAAGCCGCAGGTTCATTACCATGTTCACAAAAGCTGGTAATTGGTACCAATGCCGAGCCAGATTAATTAAGCGTACATTCTAACACTTGTGCTTCTTTAAAATCTACTTTAATATTATCTTTTCCATTGCGACTTGATTTTTTTTTCAGGATTACGTATTTTTCTGCCCTTCAAAGTTGAGTCTTGTGTCTTGTTTCCCTCTTGCACTCGCTTAGCTACGTCTTCATTTGAATCCCAAAATCGCAGTTTTCTTGTATTCCACAGAACTCTATGCACTGTTGAACACGTCAGAGCATTGAACCTCACGAGGCGTCCAATTTCTTTGCAGCAAGATGGATTCTGAGATGACGACTCTCAATTTCTTACATCTTGTATTTGCAGGGGATAAGGAGGGCAGAGGAAGGGAAATTATCGAATAAAAGATATTTCGTGATGGGAATTCGAATTGTAGCACCCTCCTGCTATTGCAGCGAGTGAAATTGCCTTCCAAATACCTTGTACGATACGCAGTAATTTGGCTGAGATTGCTTTTTGTATGGTGAATAGATTTGTAATCACTGTTCTGCTATCAGTTGGTGGAAAAAGAACAGGGGTGTTTTCTACAGTCTATTGCAGTTTTTTGAGGTCGTTCTACAAAGGCATGTGGCAATGGCTGATTTATTACAGAATTGTATTGGCCATGGAGCATTGTCCATGATGTCTAGGCGTATTTGATGTTGAACTTATACGATGTTAGTGGAGTTTGCTTTACTCTTGTCTTCAGGTGATTGGTTGTCAGAATATTTTTATTACGATATTTTAAGATTATTTTCGACGTTAGGGTTCTTGGGTTAATGGGAGATCACAAATGTCACGGCGCATTTATGGCAGTGAGAAGCAACATAAATGCAAATACTTTCGTAGATTAATGATGGTTCGCAGAACAATTACCGAATTGGATGACTGTGGTTCGATTTCCGACATTGACTTTGGACTCTTTCTCTTTAGCTCCTTTTGAGTTTTGTTGTACGCTGCTGCAGTCTGTATAGCTTTTGCTTCGCATTATAGAGGTACCTGTTTCTAATCCCGGCTGAAATAATTTATGTAATGACTGGTGTTTTATAGTTTAGATCACTCCCTCGATGACGTTAAAATAGTCCACAGCCAGCTAAATCCGGTCCGCATCCTATTTATTTAAGACACATTTTAATATTATCCTTCTAACCGTGCCTGTGTCTTAAAAACTTGTCTGGTTCTCTAACGTTTTCCGTATAAAATTCTGTATCATTTTATAATCTGTTCTGTACCTACTACAAGAACCACCTGCTCTTTTCTCTTTGATTTAACGCGCTAATAATATTTGGTAATAAAATGTGACTTTTAGTTCATTAATTTTGTGGTATGTTACTATGTCTGCAGGGAAATGTAGTATCCTAAACAAGAGTGATGTGAACTGAGGTTTATTCTTATTCTGAAGGACCGAAACGGGTTCTACACAAATGTTGAGACGAGTTAAAATTTACTAGCATAGATTTGTGTCTGCTATAAATGAACATCAAAGCGAGTGAAATATTATTTGAAACAGCAAAGAACGCACTTACAAGATATAAATGATAAAGTTGGGCCTGGTACTTAATTAAGCATTATGCCACGCAGACGTATGGCGCTGCGTTAGATGATGATGCGTTGTTAGCTTCACCACCGAGGAAAGAACGTTGTAGCTGTTGGATAGAAGGCTGGGTCGGCCCCAAAGCAGGTCTAGACATTGCAGAGAAGAGAATGTAGTCTCGATCATCATAAATCGTGTAATCTAATAAGAAATTTCGATTTGCACTCGTTTTATTGCTTGTTTCTGTTCGAGAGATGTAGCAGAAAAGAGCTGTTGAAAATATTTTGACGTGATGTTGATTCTCTTAAGTACATCTTGTTACGAAGGTATTTTTGCCCCTTTATAGACCTCGTCTTGCATATTAAGGCTAATATCAGATTAAGGTCTGTTGTGGTTTCTTGAATATGCTGGGGGGTGGGGAGTGTTTCGGAATGGAAGTTTGAGAGCTTTGTAATTTTCACGCCTCGAAGGCTGAAAAATTTGTTCAGGAGTCTCTCTCAAATTATATGCTACTATTAAAATTCTGCTTTGTTTTGTTTTGCTTATAAGACTTAAGGAACTGAAATTGTATCCATGGAGATTAATATTTTTTTAGATACGAAAATAAGTAATAGTGAAATTGTTATAATGACAGATGTTTCATTGAGAACAGACAACATAATCTTCAGTACTCTTTCTACAGAAGGGTGTTCGTGTATAATCTTGTAACACTTAGTTCGTTATCTATGGTAACGATTTTCTGATTCCTAACGAAATGAGGTAACGTTCGGGGGGCGTGTTGGGCTAACAGTCCTTCACAGCAGCAACAGCGATAGATAGTTTTCAGAAATTTCCAGAAACTCCGAGAATTGTAGGGCTGTATGGTCGACCTTTGAATGTCTTGTTATTATTGTAGCAAAAAGAAGTTGTAATAGAGGTATGGGGTAGACAAGACATGTGTGTGGGATTTTGGTGCGGAAACCCCTTAGAGTGTGGTGACTTGAAAGATTGGGGAAGAGATGACAGGGTGGTATAAGGACGGATGTTTACTGAGGTAACATACGTTGTGATTGAGTAGGCAGGGTACCCAGATCTCGCTCGAGGCGTGTGCATCGAAGACCATTGGTCTCAGCTGCTCCATGAGGAGTGGAGAGTCCTAGAGTAGAAGCCATGTTTGCGAAAATGCAATATTATTAAATCCCCCAACAGTCGTACCACAAAGCTGGAGTATTTATTTTCACAATTATTATTATTATTAACAACAACAACAACATATATGTCCTTGTTGCATTATTATTATTATTAACAACAACAACATTTTTGTCCTTGTTGCATTATATAACAAAATATTCCTTTTATGTTCCTCTAATTTTAGTATTTTTAAGGAGCACTGTTAGCCTGATCCAAGCATTCGCCACTGGTGTGGAGGTATAACTCCAGTCATTCTTAACCACGACAATACATGTAGGTGACTGAACAGCTATACGCTCCGGCCACCTTATCCTCATACTCCAGTCATTCTTAACCACGACAATATATGTAGGTGACTGAACAGCTACACGCTCCGGCCACCTTATCCTCGGGAAAATATCCTATGTTCCCTTTGATTAATTACATTTTAAGTAGTTTTATGTGTGAGGAAGTAATGTCTTAAGCAAAGACAGACTTTTGTTTTACCGTGGAGGTAGATCTTTACTTATTCATAATCAAGGCACTACATGGGAGTGATTACTTTGTCGTTTCAACCGCTTTGCTCGAGTGTTCATGGGATATAAGTTGCTGCAGAACCGTTGTGAAGAAGTGTTAGGAAATGTATGCACAACGTAACAGCTCTAGCGCGTTAGATAGAAATTGACCTTTGACCTGTGTGAATGTCCAGGAAATTTCTCGGGTGGATTTACCACGTTATAATTTCCCGGGTGGGGACTTCACCACACATTGGTAGCGCATAAACGCGTGTCCGTCTTCATGTATGTAGCCTGTTACGTTTTTCAGATTTAGACCACAATTTTTGTGTAAACAAATTTCTGTAGTACCTGAAGCTCCTGATTCGCAGTGTGGGAATTTCTTATAATGCGTTATAATATGTAAAATTGTTCTTATTCACTTTGTCCGTCGTCTAAATAAAAGTACGAAGTTTCGGAAGCTGAATTCTGCCTCCGTCTTCAGGTAGAAGGAACTAGAGGATGGAAAGTCTATCTGTTGGGCTCCTTGGTTGATCGAGCCTCAGATCTGAGGCTTAGTAATTAGTAATCTTATGGAAATCTTTTCAGCCGTTTTGGAGTTATAACATGCGACGGACGAACGGACGGACGGAAGGGGCGATGTCCGCTCCACAGGGAAGTTAACGCACCATAAAGTGTCGAAGACCCTACCGGGTATCGAACCTTCGACGTTTATTACGTAGTCCGTCTTGTATATGACACGCGAGATTCAAGTGCGCGTGTCAGAATTTAACAGGTTTGTCCTTGATACAGATATGAACTTTTCTTAATTTCCTGGGGGATATTTTTTCTGCTCTAATTCCCTCTCAGCCTTGACATCACTGAGTCTTAATAAGCAATATGCTAAAAAGCAGTAAGAAGTGTCTTCTGATCACCCGCCGTGTAATAAGGACACTCACACCTCTGTGCGGTAATTACACCTACTGGGGCTTGTGTAATGATTGCTTCGCTCCGGAAACTCATAATGAGAACGTTCTTCAACATGATGATTATTATATCTGCACGAAGATTATTATTAGGTTGCTACTAACTACGTGATGGACATTTGTGTTTGATTCTGTAATACATGTCTCTCTCTTTGTCTTTCTGTCTGTGATGCAGGATAATCTTTGAAAGGTCGATTGTTACTCGGCTGGTTAAGAAATAGCCAGATTTCCTTATGAAACCCGAAATTTCATCACAATGTTCACAAAAGCCCACCACCGGACTCTATCATGAGCTAGTTGAATCCAGCCTTCTCCACAGGCCGTATCTCTACTAACTTTATTTATAAATACGTGTCAGATTTATTTAAATTTCTACGACACTCTCATTGGCTGGAATTGTCTTGTTTGTGTCAACGATACCGAACTTTGCGTCATATTGTATAAAATGCAGTAACCTCAGAAACGGATACTTAATTTTAGTGGTTGGAGGCATTTGTCAGTACAGACATTTTCTTCTAAACTGTATCTGTTTCACGTCTTCAGCAATTTGCTTTATTGCATCGAATGACAAGAAGATTCAGAATAAAGGATTAGGAATTATGATGACAAGCGGACGTGTCGATGCTTTCCATGGATTTGCCTGGCAAGACTTAGAAATTGCCCCAATCCAGTAGCAACCAGAAGTCTACTGTAAATAACCTCGCGTTCTGCCGTACCAGAGTGAAAGCGTGTTTCCGAGAATTGTAAAAATAGTAACATGCTTTAGAACAACTATATACAGTTTAGAATAATTTTGTTATCTTTCAGAGGGATCGTTAGCCCAGCATGGAGAAGCAAAATGGTTGAAGAAGCGAAATATTAAAGAAGACAGCAAACTTCAGACTCACCGCTGTGAAAACCTCAAATCCTACGAAATAAGTAACGTTTGTGGGCCGATAGAGAAAGCCAGTACCGTTGATGGCTTCAAAGAACGTTTTCCATGAAACACGCTACGTGCTGTACGTGAAATACTTCAATTTAGTACGCTTCTTATACTCGGCAGTCACTCGTGAACCGTGTCATCCCGCTTGGAGACAAATCGCGCGTTATCACTCAACATGCGTCCTCTGCAACTATAAAGTCTGGTGAAAAACTCGGAATCAGGTCTGCTTTATTTTTATTTTCCTCCTGTTGACACTCACCTAGACCTGTTTTGATTTTTCGTTCTATGTATCTTCTTCATTTATCTTCCACTTATTATTATTATTATTTAGTGTTCTGTCTGACGACAGGTCCCTTGTTCTGCCCAAAAAGAGTTCGCTTATGCTGTCTTTTTATCTATACATTTCTATATATTGCTTTTCTTGTTTCCCTCTTTGTATTTTTTTTTAATTTCTCCTTTGCCGCACACATTACTCTGACCTTTTTGCTGTTTCAAGTAAACCTTTTAATCTCTGTTTATTCTTAGCTCCGGCATTCTCTTTTACGTCTTCTTCTTTTCCGTCATTTCATCTCATTCAGTATATTCTCCTCTGTCTACAACTGCGTTACAGACGTCATCTGTCAGAGGTTCTGACTGCATGTACTCGTGGAAGTCATAAGACTTCATTTCCCGCCCTCTCTCAGCCATTAATTCTAAGGTCGCCCTCGACCTGCCTCCTCATTTCCTGGATGTGACGACTGACAAGGGGCCCAGTCCCCACGCTTCGTTTCCTGCAGGTTGAGAGACGAACGAGTCTCGGAATTCAATTTTCTCTCCGTCTCCGCCTTTGATTTGTACAGACCTTACCTCGTGCCACATACTGAGAGTTTGGAACATAATTTGGCTGCGTAGAACTGCTGAGTTAGGTGGCTTAGCCTCGTGGGGTGTGTGTCAGCTGATGAGCTCTGTGTCTGATAACATTTTGTACAAAACATGTTTTACTTTAACTCATCGAAGAATGGTCGTTCATGTGAAGCCCACAGTCGCTGACCTGCTAAACAAAGTTACTTTTATTTCATTACCGCGTTCACAAGAGCATGCCGTTAGACTTTGTCCAGGATGAGTAAAATTCAGTTCACACCCACGTACGCACTATATTCATTATCCTCTCACATACGCATTTGTCTACCAAGTGGTCTGTTTTTTGGGCTTCTAGACCAAAATGTTTATACATTTCTCGTGATTTCTTTGTCTAGTCTTTGATTTAATCAACCTGAGTGGGTGAGTATACAAGTTGTGAATCTCCTTATTTTGTGATTTTATTAATATTCCTGTGGCAATTTCCTCCTCCTTACATACCTTATCGTTCAAGGTCCATATTTGAGATTTGAAGAAAATAATCTATGAAACTCTAGACACATTCAGAATGAATAGAAATTTTATCTGTTTTCGCAGAATTCTTAGAAGAATATTTGGATCTAAGAGGTGAAGTGTCCGGGAGTCTGGAGATTGTTTTACAGTGAGGAACTTCGTAATTTATACTCTTCACCACATATTTTTTTGGGCGATCAAATCCAGAAGTATGAAATGGGCCTTGCCTCGGGTAGGCCCGATATATTCTCGCAGAACCTAATGATGCAGTCCGCGGGCCTGACTTCACAGTTTGCAGGCCCTTAGCTGCAGCTTAGAATGTGCAGCCCTGCGCATCAGACAATAAATAGTACGTTCGTGAGGAATAAATTTGCATGTTTCACGTCTGCGGTAGAACACAAAAGGAACTGCGTCTTTACATGTAATCTTTATTGCAATTTTTTTTGTTTTTCCTTCGGCTGTTGGGTTTTTGAAACCCAGTTATCTGTTAATTTATGATCATCGTTCGGAATGCGGGCGGGAGGAGAGAAAGAAAGGGAAGGTCGTAAAACACTCGGTAGACCCCGAGGGTGCGAATTCACTATTTGTGTTACAGACTGCAGACGAAGGACGTTTCTACTCGATCAACAAGCATCCTGTGTGGTTCATTTGCTGATTCTTTTTATCGACCATGTGAAGTTTCGTAGTTCCGAACAGAAGCATAATTGTAGTCGATTATTTAGTACGGTTAGCGTGGACTATTTTAAAGTACTTGAGATATTTAAGAAAATCACATAATGCCTTTGGATATGCGGTGGCTCTGTTTAGATTCGAACCTAGAGCAGTACATTTACATGGATGTCTTTATCCCTTCGCTTAACTAAGTACCAAGCTATTAAGACGTTTGCGCGGTGAAGGTATGGATCCACGCAATTTTAGTCTCGGCGCTGGATGGAGCTGACTGGACAGTTTCATGCCCCGGCCGCTATACCCTCGTGAAATGTCCATCCACTTATTGGATTCTTATTTTTCGGATGGGGTGAGACTTGTCTCTGTGGAAGTGAGCTTCTATCGGCTTCTTTGTTCATCCTACACATGATGTATCAGTGAAGCCGTGGAACGATATTGGCAGGGGAAAAACAAAGGACTCTGAGAAAAATATGCCACAATGCCACTTAAACCCAATGGGTACAAGGAGTCTCAAACCCTATCGTTTGGCCCATAATTCAGTCAGAATAACAACTTGCTACGTATATGCTTCCAATATTATATAGTTGTACTGGTCTACAGTGTTACCTCTACATTAACCTATTAAGGTAACACCCCGAGTTTTGAACCTTGTCTGTTGGACGTGTAAATAAATAATTTTTTCGAATATGTCAACATAAGTAACATTCTTGCACTGACCGCACCTCCAACTCCTCAAAGGCCATTTCAACTTCATCTCGCAGCGTTCGTAAAATGGCGGATGTGTAACTGACTCGCATGTGGTCCGCGAGCTTGAATTAACTAAAATATGAATTGGAAAACTGTGACTAATCTAAAACTGAGTGGAAGACAGACGTAAAGTATTTCAGTATACAGCCGAACACTGGAAATTGTCTCGTGACCCTTTCCAACCAGACAGTGCATATAGATACTTGAAGAAACGCACAGAATTGAGTGTAGGCCCAAAGAGAACTGGTTTCTTTCTTGAACACTTTTTTTAGAATCCTCAGCGCCGTAGGATATTTAATTCTTTCTCAGTTCTGGAGAAGGAGGGTATTTAAATATCCGTTTTTGGATCATGGCACACGTGTTGTAACTAGTAAGTTAATTACCTAACTAATTAACTGACTAATTAACAAGGTAAATGTCTAACTAGGTTTATCCAAATGTTTACTGTAGAAAGGTAATTGTGAGATTTCAGGTTGTTATTTCGGTGAGTACGAAAATGACTGTTTTGTGGGATGTTGGGCCGTGTGGCAGTCTGGTATAAATTTGCCGACGTTTCAGAGCTGTTTACTGTCTCCATTACTAGGGCCGTCGTGAAATGTCATTTCAGAGTTGTTTACTGCCTCCATCATTAGGGCCGTCGTGAAATGTCCGTCATTTTCTACGAAACTGCACAAATGTGCAACGTCATAGAAGAGTAATATTCACTGGGAAGAAAGGTCTTAACGTTTGAAGCAAAGTGACAAAATATTCGATATAGAATCGTCTCTCCAAATTTTCTGACAATCGGTTTGTACTCTTCAATAGATATAATGATGCAACAAATAGGATGGCTTGAGCGGAGCATGTAGCACGCATAGGAGAGACGAGAAATGCATAAAAAGTTTGCAGTCGGAATGGACTGATTGAAATGTTTTGGTAAAGATAGGTAGAAAATATTTATTATAAGTGTTTACAAATATTTTTGGTAGATGTGAATTTGATTCATCTGGCTGAAAATAGGACTCAGTGGCAGGCTGTTGTGACGACTATAGTGCAACTTTAGGCTTCATAAAAGGTGTTGTATTTATTATTAACTTCTAGATAAAGTTTGTTTCATGGAGTTGTGTATTTGTGTACCGTACTTGTGCGTGTTTTGAATTGTCCCTGTGACATGAATGAAGCTATGAAGCAAGTATGATTCAGTTACATTCTAATTTTTTCCCTCCCAGTTCACATCTTATTCATTTATGAGTGTGTAATATCAACGTCGCAGTTGAAACTAACAGATTCAGAATTGTGAATGATAGATAAGACGCGCTATTCATCATGTACCTGTTACGGAGACACTTCTAGAATGAATGGCGTGTGAAATGAAGTTTGTTCGGAGCTAATGAAAATGATAAACGGTATCATAACACAATGCCAGACAGGGAATTATTTGGGACGGAGAAGTTGTGCCAAGTTTGAGATGTGTGTTTTCAGAGGGCGAAGGGAACATGCGAGCTGCCGGATACTAGAATCAACATTTGTCGTATTCAGACAGCCTCTCTGACTACATGACGTTTTCACGGTATGATCCTGTGAATCATGTCATCTAAATATAATCTTCGTATAATTAAATTAGACCGAAAGGAGCCAAATTTTATACTCGGAGGCTCAGTAGGTCTATTTGAGAATGAACCAGAAGAGAATAATTCTGTAGTTAAACGATTCAAAGTTGCTCTTAATTATTTGCACCGACTGTATGTTTAAATGTAGTAAAATTTATGTATTTACTCGTAACATATGGCCAATGTCCCTCACTCTTACGTCTACATGTTATGCACAGATCATTATAACATTTGCCATGTTAGCACTGCTAAGCGATTTTCGACCTTATGGGATAATTATTATAGGACTATATGTGTATGTTATGCTTAACTTATTATAAGCGTTGCCATGGTAACGCTATTAAGGAATTCTTGATCTTATGTCGCCTCATTGAACATAAAGACACTGTCTGTTGTGTCTGGTTAATAATCATCAAACGCGATTTGTTTTTCTGTCTATGTACTCCTTGATGGACGGTATTATTGTCACGTGTGAAGTGTGATGATGTAGATGGGATTCAGCAGGCTTAGGATATGATCCAGGATCTTGTGAATACGGTAATGACGTTTCAGGTTCTCATAGTAGTGCCTGTTAAGATGGCTGTCTGCCTTTCTGGTTGTCTAGGCGTGTAGGACGACAGATGTTTACAGACGTTCCATAAAAGCAAATACATTTTGACTAGTTGAATAACTGTCAGCTTCTCAAGGTCATCTGAGATCGATACAAAGAAAGGGAAGGACGGTTGTAATTAATCGAGGAAGACAACTTCAATGATCTGTATCCTAGACAACCAATCACTTAAGCCAATGGCGTGGTAGGAGCAGGTGCATCCTATGTACGAGCAGCCGTATCGAGTATCTTCCATGGCAACAAACACGTATCCAATTTAAACACAGCACCGGCGGGCCTTCTGTGTCTACCTGCGCTTTTATTTTTATTGGCTAGCATCCAGTTCACCGCACCACATTTCCCTACTTCAACAGAAAAAGGAGATACCTCCTTTCGTGACAGTTTAAACGGTCTCAAAAAATTCGAAGGCAGAAAAAAAACAACAACAAAATGTCAAGTAATTATTCCATTTGTACTTAAGCAATATAACGATATACTTATTCCTATTTCTGTTCATCTTGTGGAGGCATGAGCCTGATGAAGCTGAAGTTAAGAATGGGTGGAGCTTTACCTCCACTGACCCAGTGGCACACCCATTGCTGTACACTGTGTATAAATTAGCCAGAGCATGAAGCTGACCACTAGCATGCATCTAGTTTAGAGGTTAAGAATCCACCTTATGATTTTATGACTGGTGGCTGTAAAGCTTGTCTTATGACATCCGTGGATCCGTTTGTATATGTAGTGGTATGTTTACTATCAGTAGTTGACCTACGTGATGCAGGCTATACAAATGGCTGCATGTATAAGCTATGTGAATTATAAACTGCGTTATCAAACACCATTTGGTTTGTGTGTTAACTCCTTGAGAGCACCAATAACAGTTCAGGGTTTTGGGTGTGAATTAACTGTTATTAATGCAACTAGAAGATTGTGTTTCCAGTCAAAGTTAACACGAATAAAAACATTTTTGTTGGAAACTGTAGAATTTATTGTAGAATTTTCTTTGCAGAAGTTAGTTCTGGTTCTATTCGTCGAGCACTAGCAGACTCCAATATACGCGCCACTGTACAGCCTCTTTGAATTTCTTGCTATCCGAGTCGTCACCGTCAGAACTTAATCTCACTTTTTTTTCGTCATCTCACAAACGACGCACTCGTCCAGTCAAGCGTAATGGACATTGGCTATATTAAAATGTATTGGGCATTACCAAATTTTCGCACCGTCGCCATGTTTTAAACTATGTATTTGATACAGAGCTTCGCTTGTATTCTATCTCCAGACCAGTTTCCGCATTCGACAAACGCTCGTGGGGTCATTATGTTGTCTGCTTCTGAAGACCTTGCCACTTTGTTTTCTCAGACCGCTGCGTCCATCATGCTGCTGAGTTAGGGGAATAATTAAAGCAGTTACGAATGTAAAGTCACTTTGAAATCTTCTACACAACTGGTTGTATGCCATTCGATGGTATATAGAGGACTCAACAACACATTTGTGAGCAGCAGAAACACGTGAATGGAACCATTTTTACTAAATAACGTGATTTGGCAGGGAAGTCGGCTATATATTTAACACACGACGTTAATTTTTTGTTATTAATTTGTACTTTCCATTTCAAATATATTGCGATAGACAAGAAAAACATTTGATCTCTATACGTAGTGTAATGTAGTAAAATCTGAAAAAAAATCAACAACTCTATGACCGAATAGCAAATAGGATGGGAAGATGTGGACAAGATTCATTTGACTCTGAATTAGAACCAGTGGCGACTTCTTGTGAACACGGTGATAAACCTTCTGGTTCCAGATATGGCGGGGAATTTCTTGAATGTTGCTATTTCTCTGTACTTATCCATCGTTTAGTACTCTGAAACAAAACAATGTTTCGGGAGCTTGCTGTACTCCCGTTTTCAAGTGAAATTTCCTGTTCAGTTCGGTCCGATAGAAGGGAATGGTGTTAGCCCAACAGAATAGTCATTTTTAT